>PVKA01006891.1:11973-80965 GCA_004027165.1 Ctenomys sociabilis
AAAGGAAAGCTACAAGGCAGATAGTACAGATGCATAGTCTTTATGAAAGTGAGTGAATATTTTAGTCCATTTGTGTTGCTATAGCAGAGCACTTAGAATCCAGTAACTTATAAAGAACAAAAATTTATTTTTCAAAGTGCTGGAGGCTGGGCAATTCCAGACCAAGGCACCAATATCTGGAATTTACTGAAGGATGTACACTCTAAAGGGGAAGATCTCTGTGTCTTCATGTGAAGAAGCCTGAAAAGAAAAAGAGAATGAACTCCTTCTCAGAAGCCCTTTCTGAGAGCACCTTGGTTGGTTGGAAGAGACACATGCAAATCATAGCAGTGGGTCACCGACGCTATCTTCATCTGTGTCTTAGGACACAGCACACATGGTTTTTCTCTACCTTGCTGGCAATTCTACCTCAATCCTTCTTGTGGTGAAACACTCATCTTGGGGAGTCCCAGGACTCACCTCTTTACATTATTTCCCATTTCTTCCTTTCATGGCTGTCAATGCTGAGGACACCCAAAGTTGTTATCTTGAAGCCAGCTCTCCTGAGCTCCAGCTGTAGGTAGCTTCTTGAATAAGTGTCTCAGACTCAATAGATTCCTTCCCAAACTGCTCTATCTAGATGCTTCTCTTTCAGTGAAGACGCAAAATTTATCTTCCAATCATTCAGGCCAGCAACCTTGGAATCAAGGTTGAATCTTCTCTTTCTGTTTTATCTTTATCCAGACTCTAACAAAGGTAACTGGTTCTACCTTCAGAACAGAGCCAGACTCTCGAGATTTGTATCACCCTCACTGACCAGCTCTTTCACCGAGGTGTCTTTCATCCGAACAATACCATAGCTTCTTGGTATGTCTCCTCAGTTCTTCCTTTGCCACCACTAAGAGTGAGCCCTTTGAAATTTAATTTATATCACATTATTCTTCTTCTCAAGAAGAACACCTCCCTCACATCTACCTAGTCTTCGCTCAAACGCTACCTAGCTTGTGGGACCAATCTGATGAGCCCTCCATTACCCTGAACCATTCCTCCCTGGTTTGTTTAACTTGCTCTACTTTTTATTTTTTATAATACCCATCACATGTAAAGAATATACTTCTTACTGATTTACTGCATTTGTTGTTCATTACAAGATAGTTTTCACACAGAGATAAGATAGGGCTGTTTTGGATTTGCACATGGAAGGTGCTGTCTATGCTAGTAGTAGCCTTTATTTAGTGTAAACTCGTAAGTTACTCATAGCGGGCCAAGGAGAGAGCTCAGTGATCTAATAGTCTGCCTGGCAAGTGCAAGGACCCAGGTTCAGTCCCCGGTACCTCATGTTCTGTTGGCCTCATGCCAAGTTGACCACCAAAACCAGGTATGATGGTGCACGTCTGTAATCCCAGCTGCGTAGGTTGAGACAGGAAGATCACTATGAGTCTGAGCTGCAAAGAGAGACCCTGTATCAAATACCCAAATAACTAAAATAATAAATTGCTCATAGGACCCACTTCTTTTTCTTATTAGACCATAACTGAAGTAAGAGTATTTGGTTTATAGGCAGTTGTCACCATAATTATAAATATGGGTCCTGAAATGGTAAAAACAAGCACAAACATAGATACTGAATTAAGTTAATTTTAAATCTTATATGACCATGTTGATAAGATTATATTAATTTTAAGCATATTTTCAATAAAAATGGACAGAGGACTTTTTGGATCCTGATATCAGGCCACATTGCCCTACTGAATGATTATAAAGATAATCATTATAAAGCACTCAGCTCGATATTTTTGGAATGTTTCCAACACTACTACTTGCTCACCTTGTGGAGTAAAATCCATCTCATGTTGTTTTCTCCAGCCCCCACAGGTCAAGTTCAAAGTATTAGATAAGCAGATTGAAATAAAGAGGAAATTAGTATTTACTGATCACTTAATGAATATCAGATATGTTCCTACATGCCATCTAATTTGTTACCAACAAAAAATTATTGAATTTCTTCTCACTTTTATAGAACCAAAAAAACAAAGACAGAGAAATGCAATGTTTGACAGTTAGCAAAGAATTCCATGAGTTATTTAAAGAGCCCTGTCTCCTTTACCCCAATTACATTGGTCTACCTTTCCCGACAGTAAATCCAATTCAAGGACATACAATACAATTGCTAGTGCCTTCCCTCAGAACCGGAACCTCAGTTACTTTCATGACTTGAAAGTTATGTTCTTGAACATAACTTCACAGAATGGTCCCCGATTTGTGTTTGATTTCTCACTAGACTTTGGCAGGGGATTTTGCATAAGACATCAAAGACCCTGTGTTCTTTCCTTGTCTCTTATTGATGGGTACACAAGGTCTGCTTGTCTTGTTATTGCTGTTGTTAACTTTAACCCTTTGATTAAGACTACAGTGTTAGCTTTGTCTCCTCTGTTATGAATAAATATGCCATTGAGAGATAATTTCAAAATATAAAATCTCGTTCCACTTTGACCTATTAATTTCTGAAAACTAACGTTTCTTGCTACAGTGATTTTCAAATGTTAGTTCTCTATGTCATTCTTTCTGTATTTTTGTCTGGCTTTCTAATTAAAGATAGAACTTTCTTCTCATTTATTCATTTGTTCATGCATATCATGACTTCATATTTATCTAATGAGTTATGAGCCAGTTTATTACTTAGTTGGAAGCTCACATTGTCTATTCTCCAAGAGTTGGAAGCCCCTGCATATTGATTTCAAATCCATGTCTTAAAAATATGGAATTTATTTTGTTGTTATATTGCTATAACAGATGCAAAGACACAAATTAATGCAAAATTAGAAAAAACATTGAAATGGATGTAGTATCTGGTATTATAGTGCTCAGGCTTTTATCTATTTATTTGTTTGTTTATTTAATGTATTTGGTTGTTGCAGGGTGTCACTATGCAGCTCAGACTCATGGTGATCCTTCTGCTTTCAACCTCGCCAGTGCTGGGATTGCGGATGTGTGCCAGCCTCTGGCTGGCTCAGCCCACCTTGGGGGCAGGGCTGACACATCATGCAGTGCCAGGGATCAAATGTTTGCCTAAGCCAGGCACTTTAGTCTGCTGAGCTATCTTGTTGGCCCAGTGCTCAGATTTTAATATAACCAAATTTTGGTTAAAATCTCGGCTGTGTTGTCAACCAAGATATCTGCTTTGCCTTGCTATATCCTCATTTACTTATTTATAAGGGGCCAAGCATAAAATATATCTCCCTAGATTGCAAGAGTTACAAGAGATAATGTGCCTCATTTAAAAGACATGAAAATAAATGTAATAAATGGTAGCTACTGCAAACTAGAAACAATTATTAGCCACACATTCCTCATATCTAAAATGGCACAAAAAGCTGGGCATGGTGGTGCATGTCTGTAATTCCAGCATTGGGGAGGCTGAGGCAGGGGGATTGTTGTGAGTTCAAGACCAGCCTGAGCTACAAAGTGAGCTTAAGGCCAGCCTGAACTGCATAGTGAGACCCTGTGTCAAAAAGACAAAAATAAATAAATAAATAAATACATAAATAAAATAAAAAATAAAATGGTACAAAAGTCTCTTTTGGAGAATTATTAAAACATTTATTGAAGCAGCATCTGTAAAATTACTTGGCACATGTAAGTATTCAAAATATGTAACTATGATGATTGATATTGTTTTCTGGGCTTCCCTTTCATCATTCTTAAAAGGGCAACAATAGCTGCAATACACATTTGTTGTGAAGATTAAATGAAATTACGTATGTAAAGCTCCCGGGCCCATGCCTGGCATTTGGAAAAGACACCATAAATAGGAATTAGTGTTACTGCAAAACAGATATAAAACATCTGGAGAAGTTTTATAGATGCAAAATACCACTTCACCTGGGGAAAATCAGGCTGTCTCTGTCTCTGTCTCTCTCTGCCTGTCTCTGTCTGTCTCTCTGTCTCTCTCGCTCTCCATGCAGGAATCTGTGTGGAAAGCCAGTGAATAGGTGCTCACCACTCTGAACTGAAGTCTTTTTCTTGCCTCTCTGCTCCCTGCTCTGGCTAGAAGGAGAAGGTATACTTAAATGTAATTGGTTTGGTCAAGTGCAGTGATTTAGGGGTGCACTCACGTTCCCTAATCTCATTTTTATCCATTTGCCTCTAACAGGGATTCTAATCAGCCTCTCCACTGATTTACTTCACTTCCTGTAATAAAAGAGCACTCAGAAGTGACATGAAAGCTGTCGCAGAGGGAGCAGCACCTCAGCTAAAATGGATGGAGAGCTATTTTTAATAGTAAAACCAACAGATCAGCATTCATATTTGTAAGTTAATAAGTCCTGTCTTAGCTTAAATATTCTGTTTTCATCTCAAAGCAAATAGCATTCAGTTGGTCTGCAGCCAAGCAGGTCCAACTTCATATTAAGTTTATCCTTCGTAAGACAGATGACTTTGGACATTTAGGTCTCAAAAATAGGTAAACAGAGTTTGGAAAACTTCACCGAGTGGCTGTCTCTGAGAGAGGCTTAAGTGGTTTGATGCCAGCCTAATACTATGCTTTTTCACTCATACATAATAAATGGCAGGGACATTTCAATATTGAGCATTTTATGAAACCAAAATCATCAGGTCAATGCTTTAAACAGTTGGGGTGGTGCTAAAGCTTAAATGGTTCAATAGAGAATCCAGAAACTTCTGTTTATATTTGGTATACCAGGCTTTGAACTTGATGTCCTACGCAGTTTATTTTATTTACTTCTCCAAAGATATAGAGTGCTACTTTTCTTTTTTTTTTTTTTTTCAGTCTATGGACTAGAAACTGAAGCAGAGAACAAGCTTTTGTAAGGTCACCCAGGCAGTGGTTCACAGGTTTCCCACTGAGGCAGCCTGACCCCAGAGTTCAAGCTCTTATTCTCCTCTAAATACCAGAGGGATTAGATTTTTGTTATTACTGCTCTTTTGTTTTTGATACTTCTATTTAATTATGAAGCTGTCAGTTGCAGTGGGAACTCACTTCAAGCCAAGTAATGACATCAGACAATGCTGCAGAATGCTTGCTTCCGAATTCTTCCTGCGTGCTGGCCATTTCCTGGTACCCTGCGCACTAGTGCACGCAGCACCAGTCTAAGGCATGAACTTGCTAGCCACCCATCTCATTTGAAAGAAGCTGCTCTGAGGTGCCTCCTTGGTTTGTTACTGTGTATTTCTTCGATTATACTATCTAGCCATGTAGGTTCTGTTTAGTTACTTACCCTCCCTGGACCTCTATTTGTGAATCTGTTCTTTGAAGGATTGTGCGAGTTCTGTTCTAGTCCACTTCTGACCTGCTGAGTTTCTAAATGGTAGGAAACCATTTTATGATTTCTGTTTCCTGCCCTCTCCAGGAACCTTCTGTCCTCCTGGCCCCGGGCCTTGGTCGTTATTCATTTCTTTCCTTTCCCTGGAATTATCTTCTTGTTTTTCTTTTTCTTTCTTCATCTCTCTCTCATGCCCTATTTTCTTTTTATTAATTTTATTGAGAAACAAATAGCAATGAGAAGGATAGTAGGACAGTTACAATAATTAATACATTACATATTGTTGTCTTCATAGTAGTTATTCATAATACAAGATGCAGACATGATATCTTGTCCACAAACACTATTAGTACAAATCCTTCTTCTCATTGAATTAAGAGAAAGTAGCTGTGTATCTATCCTATTTTGTATATACAGATGCAAAATGGTCCTTCTTTGTATTCCCCTTTCTTTTGTTTAGTTTTGTTAGAGATGGGTATTCTATTGCCATTTAAATATTGTAGGTGTGTGAATTCAGCAAAATATTCCAATAAAGTCCAGTAGTCCACAGTAGTAGTGGGTTATCCCATAGGACTGGCAATGTCAGAAGTTGTTGGCTTGAGCCTTATACAGTCATGCCCTACTTTCTCCTTTCCTTTCTCCTCCTTTTCCCCCTTTCTCTGCTCCTTTTGCTCCCTTGTCCTGAACTTCTCACCTCCTTTTGTTTCTCGTTCTCCTCTGTCATGTACACCACTCTTTCTTTGGATCTTGTCTTTTTCATCCGTTTCCTTATCTTTTTTTCATTGAGCTCAACATGTATAATTATTTTTGCTGCACTTTTGAGATACAAGTAGATCCTTAGTATATAATAGATGATGAATCAATCAAAGAACATTCAGGGTTTTTATTTTGAACTGGGGATTGAACTCAGCACTTTATATTTCCCAGGCAGGTGCTCATGCTGCTGAGCTATCTCCCTGGCTCCAAACATTCAGGTTGAGTGGCTCATTTCTTGCAAAAGAGAGCCAGGAACACTGGGAAAATAGGAAGTCTGGTCATGAAAATAAATGATCTTGGTTTCTCTGTAACATACATAATCTCTTCATTGCCATTGTAAATATAACTGAAACTCTTACTGAGGAGAATCAATTTTCTTGGGTCTGCTATATTTCTCATGCTCTTCTGGATAAATCTGGGTCTCTTCCTATAATAAAAATATCACTTAAAATTGTTAATGTTAGGTAAAAAACTCAAAACAAGATGACAACCCTCAAAAGACCTAGGCACAAACCAACACCTTAATTATATTGGTTAATCAGGTTGAAAAGACACAAACATCAGTTGGGCTTGGGTCTGAATAGACACAGCTGGAGATGTCAAGTATTTTATCCTGTATTTTTCTCAATGCTTTACAAAGCTGTTTGTATCCTCTCATTTTTGAAGAGTCATTGAAGAGCTTTTCTAACAGGCTTTTATTGCTTAGATACCTTAAGCAGAAAGTAAGTTTTGTTTTGGGTAGTAGAGCCTCTATTTACCTGTCAATCAAGGAATCTAATATTAGTTAGGTTATATTAGAATATCTTCAACATCACAGAATCTTGCAGGAAAAATTCACCTTTTTTTGTGCCCTTTCTCCAAATGAATTAAAATAGGCGTTTTGCAATAAAATAATGTTTACAAACAACCTCTTTTTTAAAAAAATCACTCAGGGGGCCAGGGAGAGGGCTCAGTAGAATAAGTGCTTCCTTAGCAAGTGCAAGGGCCTGTGTTCAATCCCCAATTCCACAAAAAACAAATAAAATAAATCACTCAGGCATATAGAACTTGTTTAAAATTTGTGTTGGACTTATGACTTTGTACTGTGTATTCCTGAAAACACCTAGGTCCTTTTCAAATTTCCATTCTTATTTCTCAGAGGGAAAGAGGGATCAGTAAAATTATTAATATGCTTCTGATTGTATAATTCACATGAATATTTTAAAGCAAAGGTATACAGACCTGTGTGTGGTAGAAAGCAGGAAATAAGTTATCTTTTATTTCTAATTTTTGTCCAATCTTTTACAGTTTTTTTTTTTGAGACTTCAGATAAGCAAAATATTTCAAAAGGGCTTTATTGATATTTGGTTTAAGAAAGACTTTACATCCCCCTTAGCACCTTGGATTGTAGCTTCATATACATACATCAGATTTGTTATTTAATTTAATTGTGTGGAAATAGTTTCTTCATAGGTTTTTTTTTTTTGAATAAAAAGATTCTCAAATACAATCAGATGGCCTCCACAGAGACTTTCCGGACACTTCCTGATTGGTGGGCAACTCCCTTTTTGGTCCCTGGCTTACAAAACAGCTGGGGCAGCTCTGAAAGTCACCCACTGTTGGGATGGGCGTACATTAGGAAGTCTTGAGCGCTCTGCACTAAAAGTGGCTTCACACAACGCCAGTCGAGATGGTAAACGGGCTCCGTAACGCTGTGTGGAATGCACGCAGGGCCTGCTGCATCTGAGGCAGAGAACTGTTCAAGGGGCAGAAGAATTGTGCTTCTGCAGCACAGATTAAAGTAACAAGAAACAATAAAAAGAGCACGTAGGGGCCTGGGAGACAGTTCAGTAGAATAAGTGCTTGCCTGGCAAGTTCAATCCCTGATTCCAGAAAACACACTAACAAGCAAACAAACAAACAAAAACAAAAAAAGCCAGCATCCACTAAACGGGAAGATGATCAGGAGAGAAGGAGCCCGCCTCACGGGCAATCTCCTCTCCAGCCTACAGTGACCTCGGGGCCGACGAATGGGAGGACGGGCCTTTCCCCGCGAGCTTTTCAGAGGTATTTTGGCACCAACACCCTTCGTCTCTTCCTCCACAGTTTCACTCTACCAGGACGTTCTATGCTGCCCGGATGGTATTTCCGTGAAGACATAGTTGGCCAACCCTGCTAGGGTTCTTCACTTGATGTCAATCCACTGTTGCGAGGACAGAAAGCAGCTCAGGCTGCCTATTGTTAGAAACAGCACTGTTCAAAGATGAGATGCCTTTTTTATTCTCACCAAACTCAAGGATTCACCTGTTCCTTTGTGAAAAAGAAAGTCAGCACAGTTTGGGATTGTCTTCAAATCCGGCCACTGTTGGAGCTGTTGACCAATGGCAACCGCATAATCTGAAGGGAGTTTGCTCTGTACAGAAAAGCAAATTTCCAAACCCAGGTCTCTCAATCAAAAGTCATTTAATAAAGCACCAGTAGATGGCAGCAAGAGCATCTGGTAGAAGATCAAGGCCGTGACTATCCTCGCAAGGCGCTTCCCAAAGTATGGAGCAAGACTTTGACCAAAACACAACCGTATTTGGACAAGCAGATTTCCTTTAGTGTTTTGTTATTAGAGGTGTACATGTGTGTCTGTATTTTACTATCAAACCCTAAAGTTAGGCAAAATATTGTTGATGGTAAGGATGGCTTGTAAACTTTTAGTGCTATTTGTAGGCTGCTTTTTCAATTTCTTGTTGAAGCTATTTCTTAATATGAGGTTTAGTGGTCATACACCATACCATTAGTTAGTAAAGCTCAGGAGAATATTTTTGGTCATCCATGTACCCTTACAAGAGAAAGGCATATCAGGGGAAACAGTTATAGTGTGTATTTTATATTAGTCTATTGTATTTTTTTTTATTATGGTACTGGGGATTGAACCCAAGGCCTTCACATTGGGCTTCATCTTCAGATTTTTTATTTGTTTATTTTTAAAATTTTGAGACAGGTTTGTTTAAGTCACTGAGTTGCCCCCATTGGGCTCAACCTTGAAATCCTGCATCAGCTTTCCAGAGTGCTGGGATTCCAGGCAAGTGCCACCACACTGGTCTTAGTGTGTACATGTTCAAAGAACAATGTAGATAAATATTTTTTAATTCAATACATGCATTTTTATGGGGATATAAGCAGAAACGCTTACGGCTTGTGTCTAGATGTCTCTCCAAAGCCTCAGGTGCTAACAGGTGGGGCTGACTATAAAGGGTGTGAAGCTGGGGTTGAGTCATGGAGCAATGCTGGGATCAAGGGCAGTAGGATTAAGTGTGTGAGGAGCACGCATCCTAAATAGCCTGGATCAGATAGAAGGCATAGAAAGAGCTGTGGTTGTCTTTTGCTTGCCTTTGCTGTTTTCCATCTGCAAAGAACTGCTTTTCATCTGCAATTCCCCTCTGCCACGAACCATCCTGCTGTGGATCCAGCCAACTATGCATTGAAACCTCTACAAACCATGAAGTCAATAAGCCTTTCTTCCTTTAGCTTTGGATGTTGGATATTTTGTCTCAGTAACAAGAAAAGTAAGACAAACACATAGCGCTCCTTATCAAGATTAGCAAGTGTGTGTCCATAGGTTAGTATAGAAGTGCAACTCTATGTCAGATTATGCTAGACCTTCAAACCAGAAAGTTTCAGAGTAGAAAATGACTCTTGGTGGGAGATGCAGCCCATGGAGAAGCTACCTGTGAGTTAATAAGCCCTTTCCTTGCAAAGGAAAGTCTGAACACAGTCTTCCACTCTCCTTATAGCTACTCTCTCTTGTCTTGTAAACAGTCTGACAGGACATGGCAGAGAAGGAACAAAAACTTTTAATGGACAGACCAGAAGATCAGAGATTCAGCTCAAATGCCAAATATGGTATCATGCTTGATACTATGGAGCTGGTAATGAGAATGTTATTAATGGGACACACCCAAGTCCCAGGGGCACACGTAAGAGAAGTGTGGGAGCACTCAGGCCTCAGAAGGAAAGGCACAAGTGGCCTTGTTACACTAGCTTGTGAGAGTGAGCAGTGTCAGCTTCTTGGGGTAAATGTCATTTGCTGGCACTTTTGTTCCTTTTTTTTTTTTTATAGAACCGGGGATTGAACTCAGGCCCTTGCGCTCGTGCTTGACAGGGAAGTGCTTATTCTACTGAGCCATCTCCCCGACCCTGATTTTGTTCCATTTTAAGATACAACAACTGCCTTCAAAGGCCCCTCTTTGCTCTCCTAGAGATATTCAGATCTTTGTGGTTGTTTTGTTTTGTGTATGCAACACAAAATAGAATTACTGACTTCCTTTTAGTCCCATGTATTGACTGTAGTCCTTAAGAATTTAGTTCTTAGCTTTGACACTGGGTTATATTTTGCTGAAAATAAAATTAACCAACCTTTGACACCACTTAAAATCCAAGGAGAGGAAGAGTCCTGGGCTTATCCTGGTGGAAGTTCATGAGAAGTTAAGTCATTTGGGTTGCAGATGGGTTTGGAGAACTCTTTCAGGAAGGTCAATGGGTGAGAAAGAAAGGCTGGAGCTGCAGAAGGACATCCTGTCCACAGCACCCACAGCCAAGGTTCCCCTTGATAGAGATCTCTGGAGTCACTAGGAGCCCTGATCCCTTGGGGATAAATGGACCCAATGCAAAGATGCAACCTAGATTCAATCTACATTTAAGATTCAGTCAACACTGGCAAAGGTTCAATCCACATTTGAATTCTAGATTCAAATGTAGTCAGCTTCTGCTTAGGCAAAGTGCAGCAGCTGTGGTTGGATCCCAGGCGTGCTGGGCCAGCCCTGCCTCTAGGGCTTACTGAGGCAGTGATTGAGACTAGTAGTGGTGGCCTGTAATCCCAGTGCTTGGGAGGCTGAAAATAGGAGGATCAGTGTGGGTCCAATCTACGTAGTGAGACCCTGTAGACCTTGTACTAAATAAATTAAAAAAACCAAATGTAGTCAGTTTGTTCTGAACATACAATTATGAGTATGAGAAACTGGGAAAGTTAGGGGAAGGGATGCAAAAGGTAGATACTGGTTACCAAAACACAGATGGAATAAGATCTAGTGTTTTACAGCATGGTGTGATTATAGCTCATCACAGCCTAGTAGATACTTTATGAAGCACTAAAAGGGAGGAATTCAAAGATATGAAATGGTAACAATATGGAAATGCTAATTATGCTGATTCGCATTTTGCATGGTGCCCCGTAAGTATGCGTAATCATTACATGTTAATAAAAATATAAAGCAGTCAACATTAGGAGAGTTTTATTGTTATTTAAAAAAATCTTTTTTTTATTTGGTACAGGGTTTTCTCAGCTCAGACTCCTCAGAGCTTGTACTACAGGCATGTGCCACCACACCCAGTTTTGGGTGCCATTACTGCATTCAGTCCAGGGTTGGGGCTCAGGTCCTTGTGCTTGCCAGGGAGGGGGCTTAGACTGCCCCCAAAAATATGTGATTAATTCTAAATGACAAAAATGAGCTGTCTGATTTTTTTTTTTCCATTTCATAGGTGAGGTAAAGGTCTTGGAAAGTCTGACAGCTGATTCTGTTCATTCAAAGGGTTATTGTATAGTGCTAGCTTTCATTTCAGATCTGGCTTTGAGTTGATGTTCTAGTGTATATTAACCATGTGGTTTTCAGCAAGTGGCTTTGGTTTGACAATCATATGTCTCAGATATTAATTAAAATATATTAATAAAAATATAGAAATATTCACACTAATATTTTTAATGCATATTACTTTAAAACATAGCTCATTATTTAGAAATCATTATTATTTATTTTCTAGATGCTTGTTCTAGGTTTTGTGTCCATAGGTAGAAGCTATTTTTCTATAAAGACTGAGGACATTAATATTCCAGAGCTAGTTTGTGGGGTCTTTGGAAGATAGAGTGCATCTTTTCTTAGTGAAAACATGGGCAAGCAAAGGATTATTATTTTTATTTTAGGGTTTTTTTTTTTAATTTTAAGGAAGGGTCTATGGGGTGTTCAGGGTCTCACTACTAGATCAGACTGGTAGTGATCTACCTGTTTACAGCCTCCCAGGACCTGGGTTTACAGGTACATGCCACCATGTCCAGTCTTGACCTCTCAGCGTGCTCTGGGGGGTGGGGCTGGCATGGCAGGAGGGGGAATCAAACCCCTAGCCCCTGTGCCTGCTTACAGGTGCTTTAATCCACTGAGCTATTTGACTGGCTCTTACTATTTTTATTTTAAAGAAAAAAAAGGGAGAGATAAGTTGTTAGGTTTACTTGTGTGTTTTCATTGTTGTTCTTCCTGAATACTTCTCCGGATCCATTTCTGCTTATAGACAGAAGTACTTGGTGGGGATTGGGGCCTAACGCCCTATAATGAAAATACTCCTTGAAACGGCTACCTTTGAAGGCTTCATACTTTTCTGCCTCAGATTACGTCCCTGACCAGTGGTGTGCACTTGGCTTTTACTGCAAGAGAGGGAGAGAGAGGTAGGGGCGGGGGTTCCAAGGTAAAACTAAGGTCAAGTGAGATGCCCTGCTTCTCAGCTATGCATCTAGGCGGGTTTCCCTCTGTGCTTTGCATGGTGCCCCAACTTTTATTACAAGTAGATAGAAAATTTAAAAGACGTGTGTGAATTCTTTCTTGGATACAGGAACTATTGCTACAGTGCTCTGTCAGCCCAAAGAAGGATAATACAAGAGCCTGACCTGTATCTGATATGAATAGCTCATCACATTTCTCTAGTATCTTGACTTTTATATTTTTACTTTTGTGTTTTGAATTTGTAGAATTTCTATGTGGTTCTTTTTCAGTCATCATTGACGGTTTTTAGCTCTCTAGTGATATTCTCAGATGAGGGTTTTAAAATTGTTTTTATTTTTATTTATTGATTTTTTAATATTGATCTGCATCTGGTAAATTCTATTTCTTGAGTGCTTGTGGGCCTGTTATCTGTTATTTCTTCTAGTTATCATTTGTAATGCCTTGTTTTCTTGTGTGGCTGGTATTATCTGTCTGTGTGCAGTACACTACATTTAGGAAAATGTATTCCTAGGACTACTTTGAAGCCTAAAATAATCTATCTTCCTCCAGACTAGAACATATTGTTTTGCTTTGACCAGGAGCCTGGGAACACTACCAACCTGAGACTGTCTTAATCCACATTTAACGCTTGAAATTTCCTGAACAAACCAGATGATGCTTGTGGGAATCCAGGTGAAGACTGGGTTACTTCCACTTCATCTTTACCCTGATCCTAACGCACAAGACAAGCGATCAGAGTCTTTGCTTAAGTAGCCCCTAGATTTTGACTTTTATCCTCTCAATCTTTTGAAACTTACTCAAAGCACAGTTTCATTTCAAAATGGTTTCTTGTGGATTGGCAAAAACCCTCTGGACAAAGCAGTTGGAATGCAGGGATTACCTTTCTAGGTTACTGTCTTTACCTGGATTCTACTTCAGTAATTCTTTACTACTTTGTTAAATTTTTTTTTTTTTTGATGCTCCTGAAGAAGGCATTCATGGTCTTTTAGTTTGCTCCAGTGAGATTTTTTAAAAAAATTTTTAATTAATTTATTTTTTTAAAAATTATTTTCTTAAGGAACCAGGGATTGAACTCCAGTGAGAAGATTGATCTAAATGACTTTAGTTCTGCTGTGTGTGGAAAATTGTGAATTCTCTAGTGTGTACATAATAGGATTTTGCATATGGGTGGGAACACATGCTCAATACAAAAAAGGGATCTATAAAATGAAAAGGCATTGCAAATGAGGAGCAGTGAGTACCACTGTGGAGAGCACTATGAAGTCTGAGTTTTCTTCTATATCTTCTAAATACTGTGAGATTTTAAAGGTCTCTTAAGAAAGGCCTTCTCAGTCTTTTCAGAACTTTTTAGAAATACAAGTTGGAGCTATTTGCCTTAAAAATATGAAAGTGTGTTAGTTTTTCTGTATAAAAGCAACCACAAGACATGTGTGGCTTATGCAATAAGCAAGTATGTTCTCCGCGTATGTCGCTCCTACTTGGGCTCCACCACTGCCTTCACCCTAAGTGGCTTTAGCTCATTCCCACCACAGGGTAGGCCAGGGTGGGGAAGCCAATCATTCTGTCACTAGGTGTGAATGAGCTTCCCTTCAGCATGGCACCATAGTCGACCTCTCTAGCATCCCAGGGCTTCCTCAGGCCGTACCCTATGCCTAAGGTATGGGTAGAATTCAGATCTCCTCATTGCATCTCATTCTAGTGCCCAAACTGGAAGTAAGCAGTATGCTGGGATGTGTTATTTCATGTGGTAGAAGGCACGAGTTCCAACAGGGGTGAGAAAAAACAGACCATGCCTTTCAAAACCTGAGCTGGAAACTGGGGCTCTTACTTTGACCCTCATAATATGGACCCGAAGAGATCTAATATCATTGGATAAACTCAGTGAAGTGGGAAGGAATCTGAAAAACAAATCAAATCTATTATAACTGGGTGTTCTAATAAATTGTCAAGTTAGTGGTGTTTGTAAATTATCAAGTGTTTGGTACAGACGAGGCTATATAAAATCATGGCTTCTGATCCTAGAATTCAGAGAACTTGTTTCTGTCCATCTTCTTAAATCCCTACATACTGACAATCGTTGGACCTTTTCCACATTAACTCTTACTTGCTAAGTATCTCAGAATGATTGGAAGAGTGATTAAGATACATTTCATAGTGTTCCACACCCTAAAAGATGTGACAAACAGTAAATATGTTTGTTAGTAACAGACATTTTCTAAAGATTTATTCAGTTCAGTTTTTATTTCTACTATTATGTGTTTAAATATAGAAGACCTCTCCCTCCATGTCTGTCTGAAAATTCTCCTTTTTCTTAGAGATTCATTTCTGCACTATAAACACCTTGCTTTTTTTAGGATTCCACTGTTTAACACATTTTTTCTACTGCTTAGTTTATTTCTTCTACATGTTTTCTTCTCTTTGATTGAGGTCCTGTATTACATACTAGAGGATTTTTTTCAAAGTTTGGTTATGCTTATTGTCTACTCATATGTAATATTTTAATTTTAAAAAGCTGAGGTGTGCGCCGGGCATGGTGGCGCATGCCTGTAATCCCAGCACTCGGGAGGCTGAGGCAGGAGGATTGTTGTGAGTTCGAGACCAGCCTGAGCTACAAAGTGAGCTTAAGGCCAGCCTGAACTGCACAGTGAGACCCTGTCTCAAAAAAAAAAAAAAAAAAAAAAAAAAAAAAAAAAAAAAAAGCTGAGGTGCACGTAAGAGGGGTTTGGATCATGAAACTGTTGGTTGGCTAGGTATTTGGTTGGGGATATTTCCCTTAGGCTAATTACATATCCCAGATGAGACTTTTCCTGGATATCAGAATTCTGGAACCTCAGTGGGAGAATATTTAGGTTCTTTAAATGAATAGTGTTTCCAAGTGGTAACCTTGCTGCCAAGAGGACCCTGTTTCTTCCTGTTCAGTGACCCTTTGTCTTACTAGTGGCTAGCTCTCATCTTCCACAAGGGTGGGAGGGTGGGTGATTAACTGTATGGAGTGGAACAGAATCTGGTGAGGGCTTGGTTGCTTTTTAACCAGGCTTCCAACAGATCATCCACGTTCCGTCTGTCTTCCTCTCTACTACCAGAGATGTTATAATCCGTTATGTGTGATTTTGTGGGGCCCCTGTGTAATTTACCTTGCTTCTCAGCATTCTTAGATACTGGCTTAGGATTTAGTTCCCAAATCTGATAAATTCATTTCCAGTTTTCAGTCGACTTTTTAGCTTCTAAAATTTTGTTATGATTTTTCTCTTCCTGTTTCCATTTATGCATATATGCTTTAATTTTTTTCTTTATTGTTGCTTTTGTAAGTTTTGAGAGAGAACACAGGTTATTGCTACCTTTAACCCAAAACCCTACCACTATTCTGGGCTCCACTAGGTTTTTTATATTTACAGAACTTTTCGCTCTGTCCTACCTGGGCCCCCACCACAGGCATCCTCTCTCTCATCCCAGGACCTACTCATTTGCAAGGACTCCCACAACCACAGAGTAGGAGGCAACTGAATCTCTTTACTGCTGAGAAGTAGAGCAAATAAATATATTTTTCAGGTCCTGTTTGAAGGGGACCATATATATTTACCCTTGTGTTGGTTATTTCTCACTCATTGCTGGGACAAATTACCCAAATTACCCAAAAAGAAGGAAGGAAAGGTTTATTTAGTTAGTGGAGGTTTCAGTCCATACTCTGCTGGCTCCAAGGATGACTGGCATATGGAAGAGGGCAGCAGCTCATGGTGACAGAAAACAGCAAAGGGCAAAGCGGGGAGATGCAGCTGTGGCTTCTAGCAGGCCCCTCTTCTCTCCTTCCCCACTGACTGCAAAGACTGGAGCTCCTCTGGGGAAGTGGCATGAACCGTCTTTCCTCAGTTCCCTTTATATATCCTTTAAGTGCGAGTCACTCTAGGGAGGGCCCTCCATGCCCTAGGGTGGGCCTTCCATGTCCTAGGGAGGGGCCTCCACACCATAAGGAGGGCCCTCCATGCCCTAGGGAGGGGGTATAAAACTATACAAGGTTCTCCTCTTGTACAGGATGAGGATGTTTAGAAAGTAAGGGGGCTGGGGAGATGGCTCAGTAGAATAAGCGCTTCTCTGTCAAGCACAAGGGTGTGAGTTCAATCCCCAGTTCCATAAAAAAAAAAAAAAAAAAAAAAAAAAAAAAAAAAAAAAAAAAAAAAAAAAAAAAAAAAAAAAAAAAAAAAAAGAAGAAGAAAATAAGAACCCTAGCTCTCTTCTGAGTCATTTAATTAAACTCCTAAATTTCTCAAGTTGACACAATGTATTTACCACTACAACACTATACCCTGTTTCTCTGTCTTCTAATCTGATAGATCACAGATTGTTTAATTTCATATTCACAGATAGAAAAACAAGAATAACGAAAAGTCATGGAAAATCATATGTTAGATCTTTGATATAATTAAATGTATTATTTAGATTGCTAATTCTAACTGCTTGAATTAAATTACCTGACAGATTTAATCAGACTATATATTTTGCAATTCTGGATGATCTCCAAGGTAGAAAAATTCATTCATAATGCATTCCTGTTATTGATAAGGTACATTGTCTCCCTCACCTATTTTGGTTAGAAGATCTTGAGAATCACTAATTCCAAGTAGCTCTCACTTATTGAGGTTTGAGAGGATAGTGTTCTTTTAGTTTAAAGCCATTTGATTTTATAACACATGGGAAAGTTTGTTTATTTAAAATAAACTGACTAGAAAACTACTTCAGGGGCTGGGAGATGGTTCAATGGAATAAGCACTTCCCTGGCAAGCACAAGGGCCTGAGTTCAATCCCCAGTTCTGCAAAAAAAAAAAAAAAAAAAAAAAAAAAAAAAAAAAAAAAAAAAAAAAAAAAAAAAAAAAAAAAAAAAAAAAAAAAAAAAAAAAAAAAAAAAAAAAAAAAAAAAAAAAAAAAAAAAAGAAAAGAAAGAAAGAAAAGAAAACTACTTCAAATAACCTTGCAATGCAATTTTAAATTGGCAAATTATAAAATTGAAAAATATATTTTATGAATATAATAAAACTGGATAGATCTCTGTGCATATGGGTAAGCTTTTCTAAGAAAGGAATATAGTACTATATGATTGACAGTCATAGGACATGGGGCACAGTAAGGCAAGCTTGTAATCTTAGCTACTTGGAAGGCTAAGGCAGGAAGATCACAAATTTGAGGCCACCCTGGGGGACTTAGCGAGACTCTGTCTCAAAAAAAAAAAAGGGAAAATGGTGGTGGAGAAATACCTCAGCACTCCCTGGGCCCAGTCTCTACCTCTGGAAAAAAAAGTGATAGAGTACAAATCCAATGCTAACTGTAATTTTGGCAGTATTTACTATGTGCCAGATACTCTGATGCATACATTACATAAAGCATTCCATATGATTCTCTCAATAGCCCTCAGATAATAGATATCTTTATTCCTATTTTATAACTAGGAAATGAGAAGTCAGAAAAGCTGGGTGGGCAGTACATCTCAGGTCACATACTAGTGGCAGAGTTGGGATTTAAACTCAGAGATATCTGATTTCATACTCCATGTTTTTATTTCTCTGCATATGTTTTAACTTTTTGTTTCAGTAATCCTAGTCTAGGAACCATAATTTAAGGGAACAGTTCTTTAGGAAAAAAACCACATATGCACAAATGTTTATTACAGTGGATTATATAATAGGACATATCACTGTAAATATTTGGAAACCACCTACATATCTCACAATAGGAAAATGTTTAAGGAACTCATAAGAGATTTATTCAATGGAATATTATGTAATCACTCAACCAGATTGCTGGGCTGTTTTTGTCAAAATAAAGAAATATGTTTTTAAATATATAACTTTAAAAAATTATTGAGTACAAAAGGTTATTTATCATCAGGATTTTCACTATGAATATGAACATATATATATATGCACAAAGTTACAACAGAACAGTTTTCAGGCTTGGAATTGTGTATATTTTCCCTCCAAATTACGAGAATCTCTTATTATTGAACTGGACACAAAGGAATTACTTTTAGTATTTCTACCTCAAACCAGCAGCAATTTATAAAAATAGCACTGAAGTAAAATATCTCTTGACAATAATAATTGCACAGATGTACTTATTTGGGAAATATGAGAACTGCAGGGTCGCAAGAGTGGTAGTTATTTGTTCATGCGTCTATCTGCGTCATGAGACCTTTAGCTTCTGGGAAAAAGAAGGCCCTATCTTTGCAGTGCAGATTTGTTTTTGTTTTACCCCACTCAACTTCCTTTCCCTTTTTCCTGATAACAACTCTCTACTTTTCTGTCTCTCTCTCTTTTTCTTTTTAACCCCACTTAGTTTGTGGAAGTTGACTGCCTTCCTTCAGAGTGGGCAAGTGGCCCAGGTCTAACTGTGCAGAACACCGCATCGCTTTGGTCATACTGAATGATTTAGATGGGGACGTGGAAACTAATCAGATCCATAAACCTCAGTTTTCAGAGCATGTGTGAGTGTGTGTGTGCGTTGCTAGTGACTAAACCTGACTTACAACCCACCCTTTTTTATTTTTGAGACAGGGTCTTGCTAAATTGCCTGGACACAAATTTACCACCCTCCTGTCTCAGCCTGAGTGCTGCGATTACAGATATACACCACCGTGCCCAGCAATTTCAGAACTCTTGACAAAATATCTCTAAGACAACTGTCTCCCTTTCCACTGAGGTTGTCAAGATGGGCTGTCTGCCTGGAATCCATAGCTCTCTTGCCCATGTGAGAGCAAAGTTTACATGGAATTGAAGATAACACATCGACAGAAGAATAAAACCTCACTGGTACCACCAGAGTCTCTGGGTGCAACTGTGCCGAATGGTAGAACAGTCTCTATTAAACAAGCATCTTTTATTTTCTTGAGCTAACTTAAGTGAATTTAACTCTTCTTGCATTTGTTCAGTGCCTTTCACGTTTCCTTTCAGATAATTTTGTCTTTTTTTGGATGAAGTGACTTGATACTACTGACAAAATGAATTCTTAAATAACAACAGCTCAAATAACTTGGGAAGGATTTGAAAGCATTCAACATTTTTGTTTAGACATGAGATTTATTAAGTATTTATCTCAATACACACACAAGACATCTGTCTCCCTCTGCCTCAGCGTCTCAAACTGTCTTTTGGAAATACTGCAAGTTTTGAGGTTTTGGAGTCATTTCATTTTTCCCTTCGTGAAGAAATGGAATTGTCACATTGTTTAGAGCAGGGATTTTATTTAGTTATTTAGACTTTCTGGATAAGGTCTTACTATGCAGTCCAGGTTGGCCTTAAACTCACCATGTATCCTAGGCTGGCCTTGAACTCATAAGGTTCCCCCTAACTCAGCCTCTTGGGTGCTGGGACTACAAGCATGGGCCACCACCCTTGGCCTAAAGCATGGATTTTAGAGTGAGTGGCATTTCAGTCATAGGAGTCATAAAACAGCTACAGCGCGGCCTTAAGGAAAATTTTCACCCTTGATTTTTGTCATTTATGCACTGAAGCTAATACTACTTATGTCAGGGACTGCTGAGTAATCACAAGCATCATTATTATTAACATCACTAAACTCATCTTTTAATAAGAGCACTAAGTAAATGTAGATATAAACTAATGCTTTAGCACACAAAGCAACAAGTCAGATTTCCCTATGGATTTCTCTGTTTTGAGAACTCTAAAGTGGGCAGCACAAGTTTTGAAGCCCAGGTGATGCTTTGGATTTTTCCAGTGTTCAGTATGAAATATGAAACCTACTTTCAAAAGCGAATTGGTGTACATCATAAAAGTTGTGTGGGGGCTGGAGAAATAGCTCAGTGCCTGGCAAGCTCTAGGTCATGAGTTCAAATCCCAGTACCAAAAAGTAAATAAATAAAAGTTGTGTGAGACAAACAATATAAATTAAATTTCTTTTGTTATATTTTAAATATGCTTGTGGCCACATCCTACTTACTACGGAAGATGGCAGAGAGCTGGGCTCTCTGTGAAAAAATTCATGCCTCTTGGCTATTGCTATGCAGTCTCCACCAGATCACATTTTCCAGAATCTTCTCTATTCTGAGTTTCATTTGGCTGGAGTAAGGTCAGCGAGAATGATCTGCAGGAAAGACTAACTATCCATCGCACATTTTGAGACTTTGAACTTCATACACTAGGGAGATGACACAATGCTTACACGTTTTGCAGCTGGTTTTCTTCACTTATGAGTGTGCTCTCAAGTTGCATCCTTTTGCCTATATAAGTGTCCAATTTATCCTTCTTTATGGCTGACTAGTACTCCATTTTTTGTTGTTGTTCTGAGGACTGAACTTGGGACGTTGTGCTTGTCAGGCAAGCGCTTATGGCTTTAAATATCTCCCCTGCCCTCCATTGTATAAAAGACACCGTCTTTTTATCCATTCTTCAATTGATAGACATTTGGCTTGTTTCCAATTTGTAATTAGCTATTACAAATTGTGGTGCTATTAACATGGGTACATATATGTTGCTGTGGTACAATGTTTTTAATTCTTCTGGGAAGGTTACCCAGAAGGGAACAGCTGCATCAAATGGGGCCTCCAATCCTAGTTTTTTGAGGAGCCTCTACCTAGAGTTTGTACTAGTGTATACCCCCACCAACAGTAGAGAGGGGTTCTTTTCTCCCCACGGCCCCTCCAGCATTTGTTATTGGTTGATTTCTTGATAATAACCATTCTTTTTTGGGATGAGATGGAATCTCAGTGTTGTTTAAATACATACCTCTCAAATGAGCAGTGATGTTGAGCATTTTTTCATATATTTATTTGCTATCTGTATTTCATCATTTGAGAGGTATGTGTTCATCTCAGACGCCCATATTTATATTTGGTCTTAAAGTTTGAGAGGTCAGGACTGGGGATATAGCTCATTGGCAGAGTGCTTGCCTTGCAAGTTCAAGGTTTGGAGTTCAATTCCCCACACCTCCTCTCAAATAAATAAATTTGAGAGGTTTTGTTTTTAGTTCTTTATATGTTCTCAATAGTAGTCTTATGTCTGAGGAACACCTGGCAAACATTTTTTCCCATTTTGTGGGTCATCTCTTCCCTATTAGTGGTTTCTCTTGTGCAAATGCTTTTTAATAAGATGAGGTCCCAGTTGTTGATTCTTTGTGATAGTTCCTGTGTGATGGGGTTTTTAAAATTTTTATTATTGTTGTGTGTTGTTTTTGATACAAGATCTCAGTACACATCTTAGACTCACAGTGATCCTGGCAAGGATGCAGTACTGGGGATGGAACTCAGGACCTTGTGCTTTCCAGGCAGGCGCTTATGCCCCAGAGCTAACTCCTCAGCCGTGTGGTCAGTTTTATTCCTACAGTCTTTGCCTTTACCAGTAGTTTTACCTATTCTATTTCCCAGCAGATTTAATATTTCTGTTTTGATATTTAGGTCTTTGATCCATTTCAAATTTAGTTAAGTGCATGGTGAAAGATATGGATCTTCTGTGTAGAATATCATGTCATCTGCAAATAATGATAATTTAACTTCTTCCTTTTTTTATCCTTATTCATTTTATTTTTTTCTTGTGTCTAATTGCTCTCACTGAAGTTTCCAAGACTATTAATCTTCAGTAGGTGGAAAGCCAGTTTTCCCAGCACCATTTAATAAAGAGGCTATCTTTTTTTCCCCAGTGAATATATTTGGTACCTTTGTCAAAGAGAAGGTGGCTGAGTACATCTGGAGTTATTTTTACATCTTCTAATCTGTTTTTGTTTTTTATCTTTGGGTCTGTTCTGTTGTGAATAACACGCTATTTTTCTTGTGATCACAGTAACTTCATAGTATAATTTCAAGTCAGGGATTGTGATGCCCCCTGCCTTGCCTTTGTTGCTTAGAATTGCCTTTGCTGTTCCACATCCCTTCTGTTTTCTAATGATTTTAGCAATGATTTCTCTAATTCTATTGGAATTTTGATTGGAATTGCATTAAATCTATGTAACAGTTTTGAAGTATGGCCATTTTCACTATATTGGTTCTTCCTACCAAAGAGCAAGGCACAGCTTTCCATTTTTTGATAACCACTTTAATCTCCTTTTTCAGGGTACTGCGATTTTCAATATAGAGAGGTTGTACATCCTTCATGATATTGCTTCCTAGGTATTTATTGTTTCTTTGGCTATGATTGTGAAAGGTGTTGTTTCCCTAATTTCTCTCTTAGTGAGTTTGTTATTAATGTACAGGAAAGCCATTGATTTTTGACTGTTGACTTTATATCCAGGTACACTTCTAGCACCTTTTCATGAGTTTTTTTTTTTTTTTTTTTTTTTTTTTTTTTTTTTTTTTTTTTTTTTTTTTTTTTTTTTTTTTTTTTTTTTTTTTTTTTTTTTTTTTTTTTTTTTTTTTTTTTTTTTTTTGGGAGGGTCTTCTGTGTAGAATATCATGTCATCTGCAAATAATGGTAATTTAACTTCTTCCCTTTCTATCCTTATTCCTTTTATTTCTTTCTTGTGTCTAATTGCTCTGGTTAAAGTTTCTAAAACTGTTAAATAAGAGTAGAGACAGTGAATATTCTTGTTCTGATCCTGATTTTAGATTGAAAGCTTTCAGTTTTTGTCCATTTAGTATTCTGTTGACTGTTGGTTTGTCATAGATGGCTTCTATCAGATGGAGATAAAGACCATTTATTCTAATTTTGTGTAGAGTTTTAACATGAATGGGTGCTGGCCTTTGTCAGAGGCTTTTTTTTTTCACCTATTGAGATGATCATATGAATTTTTCCTTGGCTCGGTTAATATGGTATACTACATTTATTGAATTATATGTAATACATCATATTAACAGATATTATATATATATATATACATATATATATATATATATATATATATATATATATATTTTTTTTTTTTTTTTTTTTTTTTTTTTTTTTTTTTTTTTTTTTTTAACCAGGGATTGAACTCAAGCCCTTGCGCTTGCCAGGCAAGTTGTTGTTCTACTGAACTATCTCCCTAGCCTCTGACTTACTATATGGAACCATCTCTGCATCTCTGGGGAGAATCACACTTGGTCATGATGTACAATCTTCTTGGTGATTTGTTCTTTGTTGGTATCTCATTGAGCATTTTTGCATCTATAGTCTTTAAAGAGTTTTAATTCTCTTTTTTAGTTGAATCTTTGTCCAGTTTTGGTATCAGTATAATGTTTGCTTCTAGGAATGAACTTGGGAGTATAGTTTTCCTTCAGTTCCATTAAAGAGCTTGAGATGTAGCAGTGTTAGATTTTCTCTAAGCTTCTTACAGAATTCAGCAATGAATACATCAGGGCCTGAGGTGTTTTTATTTTTTTCTTGGTAGGATTTTAATTACATCTTTGATTTTATGGATTGATATTGATTTATGTAAGATTTTTATATCTTCTTGATTCAGCTTCGATAACATGTATATATCTAGTAATCTGTCCATTTTCCATGCATTTTCTATCTTATTAAAATACAAGTTTTCTAAGTAAGTTTATATGGTCTTGATTTGTGCAAGGTCTGTTGTGATTTTGCCCTTTTCATTACTAAGTGCATGTATTTGATTGTGTGTGTGTGTGTGTGTGTTTGGAATTGAATTCAGGACCTTGCACTAGCCAGGCAGGCATGGTGCCACTGAGTTATACTTCTGGCTCATAGATTTGAGACTTTTCTTTCCTTTTATTTGATAAGGTTTTGTTGATTTTATTTAATCTTTGAAAGAACAAACTTTTCAATTCATTAAATCTTTATATTTTTAGTCTCCAATGTATTAATTTCTGTTCTGATCTTTATAATTCCCTCAGCTTCATACAGGCTTTTGGCTTAGCCTGCTCTTCTGTGTCTAGAAGTGCAAAATTCACCATTAAGTTGTTTATTTGTGTTTGTTCTGTTTTCCTGATTGAGTATCAACTGCTATAAATTTCCCTCCTAGGACTACTTTGATTTTTGTCCCATAAGTTTGGCTATGCTGTATTGTCATTATCATTTAATTGTAGAAGCTGCTTAATTTTTTCTTTAGTTTCATGTGTGAACCATTGATTACTTGGGAGGGTACTATTTAATTTCCATTTTAAAAAATGAATTTATTTGCCATTAATTTCCAATTTCATTGCATGAAATATGTATGAGATAATTTCAGTTCCTTTTCATTTACATAAACATGTTCTATGAGCTAGTATGTGGTCTCTTTTGAAGAAAATCCCATGTGCAGCTGAGAAGAATGTATACTTTCATGTTGTGGGGCAGAGTATTCTGTAGACATCTACTAAGTCCATTTGTTCAAAAGTTTGGTTCAGTTCTAATACTTCATTGTCAACTTTTTGTCGATTTCGTCTGCCTTTTTGTCACAGTATTGAGATTCTCCAATATAATTATATTAGTGATTATTTGATTTTTCATGTATATTAATATTTGTTTTATAAAGTTAGATGCACTGGTATTTTTTGCATATGTATTTATGGTTGTTGTTTCTTCCTCTTGGATTTTTCCTTTTATAAGGATGTAGTGACCTGCTTTATCTCTTTTAATTAGTTTTAGCTTAAAATTCACTTTATCTGAAAAAGAATAGCTATTCCTGACTTCATGGATTCCGGTCATATGGAGTATTGCTTTCTATCCTTTGACTTTCACTTAATTTTTGAATTAAGTACGTTTCCTGTATGCAGCATACTGTTGGATCTTGCTTCTTTGTCTATCCTGACAGTCTCTGTCTTTTGGTTGGTGAATTGAGACCATTGACATTGATGATTATAACTGATATGTATTGACTTAAGCTTGCCATGTTACTTTCTTGTTATAGGGTCCTGCTCTTTCTTTCCTTCTTCCTCTGTTTAATTATTTGTCTTGCCTGGTGGATTTCTTTTTTCAGAGTTCATGCAGTTGTGGTCTTTGTTGTCTCTTTCTAAAATATCCTTAAAAATGTTTTCGAATGTCAGTTTGGTGTTCATAACTTTCCTTAGGTATTCTTTTCATGGCATCATATTTCTACATCATTTTAAAAAGATAGTTTTGCATGCTGTATCGATGTGGGTTAAAGTTTATTCTCCTTTAGAACATGAAAGACTTCACTCCAAACTCCCCTTGACATGGGGGTGTGTACTGAGAAGCCAGCTGTGATTCTGATGGACTTTCCTTAACAGGAGATTTGTTTCCTTTCCCCAGAAGCTTTTAAAATTCTATTTTTGTGTTGAATTTCTGGAATCTTGACCATGATATGCTTGGCTATAGATTATTTTTTTTGGATCTTAGCTAATTGGAGTTATATATGCCTCACTTATCTGTACGCCAATTCCTTTCTTTTACTAGGGAAGTTTTCTACCACAATGTCTATGAACATTTTCTTGTATCATTTGAGTTATCTCCTGTTTTTTCATTGACTCCAATCAATCTTAAGTTATTCTTCTTTCTTCTATTGAGCAGCTGCTGCTGAACTGATTTCTTGTGATCTCTTGCTATTTTATTTATTTTGTTTTTTAATTTTTTTTCTCTTGCTATTTTAAAGAAACCTCTCTCTCTCTCTCTCTCTCTCTCTCTCTCTCTCTCCTGCCCTCCCTCCCTCTCTCTCTTTTTGAGACAGGGTCTCTCTGCAGTTTGGGCTGGCCTTGTGCATACTTTTGTAGCCCCCAGGCTGGTCTCAAATTCACAGAGATCCTCTTATCTTAGTCTCTTGAGTGCTGGGATTACAGGTATGTGCCACCACGCCCAGTTCTGGGGCCTGATGGTAGGTGTCTGCATCCTGGGCTGAGACAGTGCCCCTGGAGATCTGGGGCCAAGACCACATGGCATGTGGGGTTGGGAATCAAACTTGAGTACTTGTGCTTGCCAGGTAGGTGCTTATGCCTCTGAGCTTCCTCTCTGTCTCTGAAATCTTTCTTTTCATGACTGATAACCACAGGCCTGTCTTCTATATTTAAATCCTGTCTTCACACTGGCTTCTTAATCTACCGTGGAGACAGTTCAGTAGTTCATAACCTTGTGCCTGCCTGACAAGCACAAGGTTCTGAGTTCAATCCCTGGTACCAAAAGGAAAGAAAAGAAAAGAATCTACTGTGGATACTTTCAATGGAATTTTTAATTTTATTCTCTTGACTAGCTGCTTGAATCTGCCTTAGTGATTCCATTTCTTTCCCAAGCTAAGCACTCATGGATTCCATAATTTTTCTAAGTGTTTCTATTTTTTTGGTCTGTATCTGTTCTAAAGTAATTAAATATGGTGTGCACTGGGGACACCATCTCTGCAGTTATCTGAGAAATTATTTCTGACTTTTCTTCTAGAGCCTCATTCAGTTCCACTGCTATCATTTCAGAGAAGCCAGCTGAGTGGCTTTTGGGTTGTACCATCTGAGTGCTGCCTGAGTTTGCTTTTGGTGAACTAAATGTCTGGGGTTGCAACTTATTTAATTTTTTTCTCTCTTTCTTTCTTTCCTTCTTTCTTCCTTCTTTCCTTCCTTTCTCTCTCTCTCTCTTTCTTTTTTTTAAATTCCTGCACTGATGCTTGTAAATTGCCTATGCTGTGTTGCTGTATTGTTAGTATTTGGTCCTTTGACACTGCCATAGTGTTTTCTGTGAACTTTAGTCAATCTCAGTTTTGGAGTATCAAGAAGAACAGCTAAACTGGGCATGGTGGTGCACGCCTGTAATCCCAGCACTCGGGAGGCTGAGGCAGGAGGATTGTTGTGAGTTCGAGACCAGCCTGAGCTACAAAGTGAGCTTAAGGCCAGCCTGAACTGCATAGTGAGACCCTGTTTTGGTGAACTAAATGTCTGAGGTTGCAACTTATTTAATTTTTTTCTCCCTTTCTTAAAAAAAAAAAAAAAAGAAGAAGAACAGCTATTTAGAATAATTATGCTACTTTTGGCTACGGTGGTACCATAAGCGATGACAACAGCATAAAACACAGCCTAGAAAAGGACAAACTGAGACAACCATTATTTTGATCTCCTTCATGAACTAGATTTATGGTTCTATAACAAAATCTCAAACAAACCAGAAAATTACATACAGCATACATGCCCATAATATGTCAATTATTTGCAGAAGACTACAGGGAAAGAGAGAAGGAGGAGGTTAAAAGAACAGAATCACAACCGCAAAGAGGCTAGAAATCACGTTCACATGCATAGAAAAACAAGATCAAATAACGAAGAAAAAAATAACAAAAATAAACAGCAAAAAAAATCAAAAACCAAGCCGCCACTACTGCTGTTACTGACAGACAGTATGTGGAGAGAGACCTTTATGGTGGCAGAGTGAATAATCCCAGCGAGCACGAACCTTCACGCTGAGACCGGACTCACCAACTCTGTAGCAGTTGGCCTGCCTGCCTTCTGCGAGTCCGAGTGCGACTGAGGGCTGCTAGATGGAGCCTGCAGCTGTCTGAGTTCTGAGCTCAGTCGGGCCCTCTCCAGGGCGGCAGCTGACCAGGCCCTCTGTCTGTGGCATGACCCCACCTTCAGCACTCGCCGCCCGTTGCTGTGCTCCTGCACACCCTCCGCTCCCTTCCACTGCTGTGTCCTTCCTTGGAAGCCTCTGAGGTTGCCAGCAGCCCCTCTGTGCCCACAGGATTTTTACCCATTCCTGTTGCAGCGAGTCCAATCTCAGGGAGAAGGTGCTGCTTCACTGAAGTTTTTCTCTTCGTTCTCCCTGTGGGCTTCAAGTCACACTTCAGATCCCTCAGGGGTCCTGGAGGCCCACTTCCCTCCCTCTCGTTTTCCTCATGTTGCCATAGGCCAGTGACTCTCAGAGGGGCTCTTTCTCTGCCGCTTACCACTCCACCATCTTCTTGTTCCTCCTGAATTTTCAATAAAATGTACCAGAAATGGTCTCTTACCAGGTGTTAGCTGGGACACAAAGATCAGGAAGATTTTATTTCAGGCTTCCTTCCCACTATATTCCCAAAACTATGTGGGAGAACAAGGTTTATGTTTGTGCCCAGATATATATTTTTTATGGGAAGAAATGCTTGAAGATTATTTCATGCTCACAGGAAGCTCTCTTCTTTGAAGTGGTATCAGTAAATATTGTTTCATAATAACATTTAGGGCCTTTTGTTCTTTTTATGGAAAGTCCACCTAGTGTATTGTATCATTGAACGGGAAATGTGTACATTTTTACTACATTCATACTATCATTTATTGAGCTAAATAAACCTTTGTTTATTTCAGATCTTCATTATAGGCTATATTGCAAGTTTGATGGTGTCTAATTCATTTTACATATATGGCTTTTTTTTAAAGAGTAAGTGATGTCTCATACAGAGTGCATTGTAATGTATATACCACCTGGACTGTAGAAGAGGTTCTGGCTTTCCTTATTTCCTCCATTTCCCAATGAAAAAGAAAAATTGCTTCCCATGGTCAAGTGCAGAATTTCTGAGTTGAACATATTTTTCAAAAATATCAGAAGATACACTATCTGTGTTTTGAAAGAAATATTGTGGCACTTCCACTTTTAAGCAGAAAAAAATATTGTTGTCATGATCAAATAAATGTAAAAAGAGCTTTGAATTCATGGGGAAAGATGACATTGAGTGGATTCTTCTTGGTCTACATATCTCTCCTTAGATCCGATTTGTGGATTGTTTGCTTTGGAGAATAGTTTGGTGTTACAGGGATTGGTAGAAATGAGAGGGACTAACGGTATTGGATGACAAACCATTTAAAGGCCCTCACCGGCTTTCGAGTGTGAGCCAGTCCTAACACAGAGCTATAACTAGAAGTCCAAAATGTGGAAATCCAGTACTTTTTTGAAACACACAATAGAAGAAGCTACATTTTGATTTTAAAAATTAGTCTTGAAAGCCAGATACAGCTTACTTTCATGTTTCCAAAGGTAAAATACCAACCTCATGGGGATGCGAAGAAACTGGAATAAGACAATATGAACAACTTACAAAGACAAATTCTAATCTTTTTCTCCTTTTGTTATTCCTTAATGCTTTTGCATGTTCAAGGATCCAGGCAAGGAAATAATGTTTATATATTAATCCCTCTTGCATTGGAATTTTTAGTTAGATCAACATAATAGACATTCAGTGAACCAACCTTTGAGACTATAGAAGTTGTTGTGTAACTAACCTATCCCTACAAAGGTATTTCTTGTAAATGAACTTAAGAAAATCTCTTTCATGTTCCTCAAATGTAATGTGAAGATGGTAGAATAAAATAATCATTCAAGCTTCCCAGAAGTTTCTGAAAAGAGGTGTATGCTGGGTGTGTGTGAGTGCAGGGACAAGATTGATCACCACTTTGGAATCTTTTTCCTCCTGGTCCTGAACACTCTTGGAAACACCCTTATTCGATGTCACCAGCCCTCTCTTATCTTGATAAAACATTTAGCCAGACTGTATCTTGGGACTGTCTATAATCTCCTCAGAACAGGGGAGCTGCAAAAATGCATTCCCAGAATTTAAGGGTAGCAATTTGTCAAATTGTTGGAACAAGTCACAATTTATGCCAAGAAAAGGTAGAAAATGTGTTGATTTCATTTAGGTTTTAAAAATATTATACTCACATATTTTTCTCAGTGTTGGATGTGAAATATAAAGACTGTGAGACTAGTCAAATGTTGGGGTTTATATTTAAGACTCAATACACTGTAGTCTCTTCAAAGGACAGTAAATAGGGAAATTTCTCCTTTGGAATGTGTAGACTATACTATTGGTAAAGAAAAAAAAAATCTCTGGGGCCAAGAAAAGCATAGAGTGAAGAAAATGGGATCCTCCACCATGCAATGATTTGTAATTCCTCATGTAGCCTAGGCTACAGCATTCTCCAAGGGCCTGCTAATCGCATTTGTATCTCACCAGATTCCCTGAGGAAGAGGTCCTGAGGGATGTCTCATAGCTGGAGTTTTCCACACAGGAAAGAAGATGTGAACATTCCCACCAGTTGGGAGCTCGGGCTAGCCACTGAATGGCAAAGCCAGTTCCACAGGGCTCACACTACCCTTATAGACTGGGTGCAGCCTCTCAGCAACTGATCTGAGTTTCTGCTAAAGGGGAGGAAGAAATGGATTTTCAAGGCTTGGTGGGGTTGAGGCTTATCATCCTTAAACTCTTCACTGGGTATATCACATTGTAACTTGTGGGGGTACAGATGGTTAGATAGCAGGGGAAAACAGTCAGGGTCAGACATATGACTCACAGAAAGGATAGAGACACAACATGGGGTCACCTACCACACAGAAACAGCAGTCACCCCACCTTCTGCTCTACAGTGCACTTCCGGGTTGGACCCACAATTGGATTGATCTGGACTCCAGATTTCAAGTGTCCAGTCCATCTGATGCAGCCCTGCCATATCAATATCCAGTAGCATGAGTCTCATCTTAGTATGCTTTCTTGCCAAGACAAAACTTTCAGTGGTCAACTGTTATTTGCTGAGTTAAGTAGTAATTTGTTAGAGCACTCCAAAAAGGTGTTCCCAGCTGACCTTTCTTTTGCTTCTTGTTCCTCATCTTAATTGTATGCTTTATCCCAGGAAATATCTTTATGTGTTTCTTAAAACTTACTCCATGTTTTCCTACCTCCATGAATTATTTTTAAGATTATGTCCCTTAAAATCTCTCCCCTTTACATAAACATTTCTGCATAAAAATTTTTCTTGAACCTTTAAATTTGGTGAGTTTCTTTTCTTTTTAAAACCGTATATATGATAGGTTGAGGATTCTAAATCTGAAAGTGCTCCATAACCCAAAACACTCTAAGCACCAAAATGATGACCAAATCTGATGGTTTAATGTACAGAAACTTTATGTCATTCATACATTATTTAAAATATGGTACAAAATTACTCTCAGGTTATGCATATAAAGTATAGAGGAAGCATAGAAGAATTTTGTCTTCAAGCTTTAGTCTCATCCCCAAGAGATGCAAATATTCCAAAATCTGGGGAAAGAAAGCCAAACAAACTCTGAAATCTGAAACACCTCTGGTCCCAAGAATTGGATTAAGGAATATTCACTGTATAGTTTAAATTTGTGACATACAGTTGGTATCCCTTCTGCTGGCAGGTTTGTCTTATATTTCTTTTTTTTGTCTTATATTTCTTTGTGTGTTCAGCATACTAGGTTCTTAATCAATGGCTGTTTCAAAGTATTAGGTTGAGTCAACTTTGCTTAGACAGTAGTGCCGATACTGAGAAGTAAAATGCACAGATTCTGCTCTGGCAATGCTTATCTATACGTTGATGAGCTAAGACATTCAGAGCCACTGAGATATCCACTGAGAGCAGGACACATTGGTGCTACGTTGGTAATGGCTACCTTGCTACTATAGGCAGTAAGAATTGAGCGGATGCACAGGGAGTGAATTTCCTCTGGCAGTAGACTTGCATTTAATTTTGTTGAACTGAATTGATGTGCTAAGGTGGTAAGTGAATATTTTCTAGGCCAAAATCTGGGAGGAAAGGATTCCCTTTTCCTCTCTGTAACTACTAACTAACCCCTGCTCTGGTTCTGCTGTGAAGGCTGTAAGTTATGTTTCTGTCTCATATTTTAGCCTGTTTCCTGCTAGTTTGCTTGGTTTCTCTTCTTTTCTTCCTTTCCTCCCTCATTCCTTCCTTGTTTTCTTTCTTCCTTCCATCTTAGTTAAATGCCCCCAAGATCCTTTAACCACCTTTCACATAACATCATTTCTAGCTCTATCTCTTTCTGGTGGCCTCAGAGATGTTCTACTTAAATTAGGTGCCTCTTTTAAGAGCATCTCACTGCATCTCCTGAGCTGAGCCCTTCATCTAAGACAATTTCTATGTCAGAGGGCAGTGGGACTCTATCTCTGCCTCCGTTTGACTTCTATCACAACAGTCTAAGACCGCTTTTACGCACTGTGAACATCTTTAGAAAACCAAAGCTGCGCATGCATATGCTTTTATGAGCACTACTGTATTAAGTGTTGGGACACCAGTGAGAACCAGGAACCTGTTGCTCCTGGGCTGCTCTTGCGCTCAGCCAATGTTGACCACCAGGCCTGGCCCCGCCAGGGACACCGGCTGAGACTATCAGATTCAATTGAAACTGCAGGGGGAGTTTTAGGGAGGCAGAATGTAATTACTTGAGTTGGACTGGGGCCAGGATTCTGGAGTTAACACAACTGCTCTTAGAAAGTCTGCTGTAAGATCTCTGGTGACCACAAATGGTTAGGTCTGTGGTTTTAAGTTTCATCCAAAAGATAAACAGCTCAGTGCGGCCCAGTGCCCCCCAACACCATGCAGGGCACCAATTCACAGGAACCTGGGGAGGAAAGGCCACCTACTGAATGAGAAACATCATTTCCTGAAGTACCTACTTGTTCCTGGGAGGTCTGTCTCATCCTTGCCCAAAGCAGGCCAGCCCTTCCATAGCTAGGAAGGACCGACAAGCTTAGGCACTGAGTGGTATGGCTGCCAGACTGAATTATGTGCTTCTCATTTCTCCTTGTGTTGTCCAAGATTCCAGCATCAAAACAGTAGGGAACTCCCCATACACTTTTTTTCCCCTCAAAACACATTCGTTTCTCTTCTCTGTAAAGCCCCTGGATCCCACAGTCCAAGTTAAACACAACTGGAATTTCCCTATAAGTCAAAAACAATATTAATTCTGAGACCACATATTTTTCTTCTTGTAGGGTATGTACACATTTAAACACGGCACATGTTGCAGACAATCTGCAAATGGTATATATATATATATATGCTTGGGAGGAACAAACAAAAACAGAGAAATTTGAGGAAACACAGTTTTAACAAGAGAGCGGAGGTTTGGTCGGGTGTCTGACCCAGCAATGAGAATGTTCCTCTGGGGTCTGTTGAAAGAAGAGCAGAGGTTGGCATTGTGCCGGGGATTGACGGTTGGCGGTTCATATACCACACAAATCTTCAATGAGGGCGCTTCTCCGTGGGAAGCAAGGAGATTCTTGCAGACTAAGAAGCAAGGCACACGCACACAGCTGGAACCAGTGGGTCCCTAACTTGGATTGAAGAGGAGACACTGACGTCCCTGTTTATCTGAAGTTTTGAGATTACCATAATCATCTTTTTCAAATTAAAATGGCAATATGAAGTTTTGTACATGTTAGCTCTTCTAACTGATGGTGGCTTGTACAAGTAAAATAAGTCACTAATATTTTCTTTTTTATCACTGAAAGTTCATTTTTCACTCACTCAGACAAGGTCTTCATTTTTATGAAGACCCATGCTGACCTCTAAATATCTAATTTTTTTTTTTTTTTTCAGTTAGTGTTTGTGCCCATCTGGTTTGAATTTAGCATTCTTATGAGTCATTTCACTGTGATAGGAACACTCTGCTATAGAAAACTTCTGTTAATATTTTAACATTTTAAATCAAACACCGCATAGAGCATTACCTAACTCTCCTTGCAATTATGGAAAACTGTGCCTGCTATTTGTTCATGGTTCCTGCCTTCACGTTTATTTTCTTTAACTTGAACATAGTACATGGTAAATAAGTGCATAGCCCATATGTGTGTTCAAACACCTTACTGTCTTGGGCTGATGTAGCCTCTTGCAATTTAGGGGCCTTTTGGAGGCAGCATTTGCCTGAGGAAGGATGGATAATTCTCTAGGAAATCGGATGGTCTTTGCTATTCATGGCTGACACTTAACCCATTTAAAAGAGCTCGACTTATTTTTCACTCAGCATTAACTTTATAACATACGTTTTACTACCCAAATTTCCTGATTTTGAAGCTTGAACTCATTTTCCTTTTACTGCTGGGCAACATTTCTCAAGGTGGTCTTTAAGCCAAAAAAGAAGGAGGAAAAAAATGCCAGGAATCTCTTTAAGAAAATACAACAGTGTCTCCTCTACCTTCAGAAGCAAATGGATGGTTCCCAGAGAAGCTAGACTCGCCTGTGTACTTAGTCAGTAAATTGAATCTGCACATGGGACGGACATAATTTAACTTAAAAAAACAAAAAAAGGATTTTGAAGTATTATTTGTCTATATTAAAAGTGAAGTTAAGTATGTCCCAACAAGCCAAGCCATTTTGTCCTTTGGTTGCTATATGTAAAAATATTTCATCTTAATTTTGGAAGGAAAAAAAAAATATCAGTGGTTTAAATCAAGTGCTTCAGCAAGGAACAGGCCATTTGTAAGGGTTGTATGAGTTCCACACTGGAAGGAAGATACAAATGAGTTCCTACTCTGAATGAATAATAGGGTTTCACTCCCCTACACCCCCATTAAGGTTTCTTGAGTTTATTTCCTAATCGGCAGGAATAAAGCTTAACAAAACAAAGTGCCACACTGGGGCTCTGAGCACCCATTCCTTAAGACAACTTTATTTTAATTCTCCTTATGCTTTAGTTCACTGATGGTGCTTGGAGAGGTTTAAATCAAAATAGGAAAAAAAAAAATAACCATTGACTCACAGAGGTGGGGCACAGTTCCTTAGTCTTTGTTCAGGCAAAAACATATGTTGGAGGCTATGAAAGCTTTGCAAACTCCAAATCTGGGGATTTTAGCAGCCACATGCCATAACTGCAAATCCTGGGTTCTGGGCATGACGAATACGTTTGTACTTCCCTTTAGCCTTATTGTTGTGAGTCAATAAAAAAATGTAGTCTTTTTCACACAATTTAATTAGAAGTACCAGATGTGGTGCTGTATGACTGATGTCAAAATATGACACTTTTATATAAACACTTTAACTTAATCAATCAAGTAAATAGCTTTCACTATTTTAAAGCATTTCCAATCTGCTTGGTACAAATACATTATTTTCATGTTATGCTAAATAGATCATGACCAGCTGCAGCATTATTAAGAGATTAGGGGAATAAAGTTAGATTTTACTATATTATTTTTCAAGGGCTGGCCTTTGCAATTTCCTCCTCTGGGAAAGACGAAAAGAAGACAGGGCTACAAAATCCTTTAATTTTGTGGTGCTGAAGAAAGTTCTCCTTGGGAAAAAAAAAGCTTTTTCTCCACCCAAATGAAATATTGTTTTAAAATATGCCTTTGCATTCTCTAATGCTTCCAAGGAAAATTGCTTTTCTCTTGTTTCCTATCTAGTAAAGAGTGTTGCTGAGGTGGTGCACCTTGACTGGCATATTAAGTGTCCTAGAAGTCTGATACCCCCGGGAGTATAGCATGGGAACAGAGAAACCGAAAGCCAAGACATTGGTTTCCAAGCACCTCTCCTTATCCTGCTTAGTTTGAATTCCTTGGCAGTTCAAATTGCCCTGTGTTGCTGAGGCCACCTTAACTTTACCAGTGAAAGTAGTGTGGAGGCTCAGAGATGCCCCTTTTTGAGGAGCAAAAGGTAGGAGAAAGGGGAAGATTACTAAGTCGAGGTAAGAAGATGAAGGTGTTTTTTGTTTTTGTTTTTGTGTTTTTGAGACAGGGTCTTGCGATGCAGTTCAGGCTGGCCTTCAATTCACTTTGTAGCCCGAGTTAGCCTTGAACTCACAGCTGTCCTCCTGCTCAGCCTCCCTGGGATTACAGGCATCTGCCACCAAGTCCTGCTTTTTTTTTTCTTTTGGGAAGAAGTTCAAGATTTTAATTGTGCAATGTTATAGTTACCCTTTATGAGAGCTGTATAGATATCAGTGTAATGTTCATAGAGAGAAAAGATACATAAAAGGAAATCATTTTTAAAAATTTAATTAAGCATTGTTGTTTATTGATTTATTTTGTGAATGAATTAGTTGTATACAGCATAGCAGGTTTGGTTTTAGCAGATTCGTATGTACGTGTAATACGTTTTGGCAGTTTTCACCTTTTTCCAGGACAGTAGTGACCCAGAAAGATGAATGAATGCGTGTTTCTTTTCAACTTGTTTCTCACCTGACCCTGCTTCCTTTAGTCCTCATTGTACAGTGCAATTTTTTTGTTATAATTTTATTGAGAAACAAATAGCAATGAGATGGTTTCAAAACTGATTAGTAGAACAGTTTCTATAATTAATACATTACATATTGTTGTCTTAGTGGCTATTCGTTGTACAAGATGCAGGCATAATATACTGTCTACAGAAACTATTAGAACAAATCTTTTTATTCATTAAATTAAGAGAAGGTAGGGCTGGGGAGATGACTCAGTAGAATAAGCACTTTCCCTGGCAAATGCAAGGGCCTGAATTCAATCCCCAGTTCCACCAAAAAAAAAAAAAAAAAAAAAGAGAAGGTAACTATACATCTATCACAACTATTTTGAATATACAGATACAAAATGGTCCTTCATTTGTATCCCTTTTTTTTGTTTAATTTTGTCAGGGTACTCCATTGTCATTTAAATATTGTAGGTGCATGAATTCAGCAAAATATTCCAATATAGTCCAGTAGTCCATAATTGTAGTGAGTTATCCATAGGACTGACAATGTCAGAAGTTGTTGACTTGAGCCTTTCACAGCTCAGCATATTAATATGGCTTTACTTTTTATACTTTTCTGCTGGATGGTTAAGATGAAGATAAAGCAAGACCTACATAAAGAGAAATGTAACTTTTGTATTTGATAAGGTCAATCAAGTCCCCTCAGGATTTATTCTGAAACCCTTGTATAGGGCATTTGAAGAGAGTGAGAGAAACTGCATAACTATAGAAAACTGTAGAAAAGAACTATAGAAAAGAACATAACTGTAGAAAAGAATGTGTGGCAGCAAAACTTCTACAGCCCATAATCTCACTACGTACCATTCACACCATGATTTTCCCTCAAGAACAGTGTTTTTGGGTGTTGGACAACATAGTGGCTTGCTCTTGTGGAATCTAAGAGGACAGCGTGGAAATGAGGAGTTATCCATTGAGGTTCTACTTTTCCTGCTGTAAGAACTATTGACAGAGGAAATCTTCCAAAGAAGGTGTGTGTGTTCATGTTTCCTTTCAGGTAATATTTATTTATTGTGCTGAAGTGAAAGCTTTTTTTTTTGTTTGTTTGTTTGGTTAAGACAATTGAATTGCTTTAAAACTCAAAGCAGAAGGAGGGATAGGCTTCAAAAGTTCCTGATTTCATCCAAATTCACTTTGTAAATCCAGTCATAAACGGTGAGGGTGAGTGACTCTGGCTAGAGAGTGGGCAAGATTAAATCTCCACCGGGCGTCTTGAAAAAGGCTGGAACCTGTTGAAAAGCCCATGTGTGCGGGGAGGCCCTCGGCCCCACCTCCAGGCTGGGTTGGGACTGTTTCATCTGCGGTGTTTCTGGAGATTCAAAATTAGAAAAAAGCCTGACTGACCTGTGCTTTGGTTTTATAATTTCTATGTAAAAATTTAATAATTCTTGGCTCTTTGCTACCTGCCCAAGCCCAGCAAGCTCTATTAGTACTCATCCCAGAGGCCCAGGGAGCATGGGCTTCTGCACCGGCTGTTGAGCTCCTTCCTTAGCCTCCTCCTCGCTCTTCTGTTTCCTGTGCTTTATCAAGGGCTGCTTTCCTGATGCTACTTAGGTTGCAGGCATTACCTGGAGAAAACAATGAGTGAGGAAACTAAATAAACTTGCAAAGAAGACCTGTGGGCTTTGTCCTCCAAATGGATTGACTTACTGGACCACACACTGAGAATGCAATCATTGGGGGGGGGCATGCTTTTTGTGCCACTTAAGCTGAGTGATGGAGCGCCTGTGTGCTTTGAAAAAGCTACAGGAGTCAAGGTGGCATTCAGATAATTTTGCCATGTGAACCCTAAAAAGCAAGCAGTGGTGGAGGGATTTGTTTCCTCCTTTTTCACCCCGTCTTTTTTTTTTTTTTTCTTTGTCTTTTTTCCTCCTCTTTTTAAGGAATCTCTGTTTACCTTGGCAGATCCTAAAGTTTAAGTTAAAGATGGGTGGAGGCATTCAGGAAAGGAAGCGCGAAGGGGGAAAGTGGAATTGCAGTTCGCTGGCTGCTGCCTAGTTCAGTGTTGCTGGAAGACCTAAATAATTATCACATGGATATTTTGGAAGTGATTCATTTTTATGTTATAAACAGTAGAATTTTTCTTTCACCTCTTTTTCTCTGCTCTTTCTTGTTGTATAGTGGCAGAAGGGGCAGGGCAAGCCTAACCCAAACCATAGTTCTTCCTGGTAGACTCATGAACATTTCCAAGGTTGCTGTTAGAGTGAAGAATTCCAAAGACTGTTTCCGTAACTCAGCCAATGGGTTGACTGTTCCAGGTTTGAATACCTTTTTGGGTCTATCTTGGGGTATTTTATTTTCAGTGCTCAGCTTACATGAAAGTTGCTAGATGATACTGGCCTATATAGCCAACCAAAGAAGAGTTGGCAATTTAACAATTAAAGCTGCTATCCATACTGCATCCATCCAGCTCATTCCCGGCCCAGGGTCTTTGCACATGCTGTTCCCTCTGCCTAGAACATTTACTTCGCCCCTTTCTTCCTCCCAACTAATGTCCATTCATTTTTCCATTCAGACTACAGCTTAAAGATCATATTGGTGATATTTTCTTTGATTTTTCCAGGCTAGGCTGATATCTCTCTTACATTTTTATGTGTGATGCGTGTCTCTTTGGTGCCACACATCTCAACTGTAATTCATTAACTCACAGACAGCTGCTAGTTCACCTCTAGGCTTCCTGGCTGGACTGTAATATCCTGAAAGTGGGTCTGAGTCTTGTTCATCGCCATCTTCCCAGTGACTGATATTTCCTAGCGATTCCATGAATATTTTAAAAATGAATAAATGAAGAGATGAACATTCAAACATCATTGCCCCTATGCAGGAATTGCTGTCAGTTGTTTGGAGATCAATAAACTTGCTGACTCTGAGCAAAACAGAAATCATGACAGTAATTCTTCTAACTAGTCAAAAGCCAGTTGAAACATGTCAATGGGAAATGCAGTAACAACAAAAATAATGTGAAGAAGAGGAAGGTGTTTGATGATTGCTGTGTTGCTGCACTATGCAAATTAACACTTCCCCACTGTATTAAGTCATCCTAGTAAATTTTAAGATCTTTACTTCTTTTAGCTGTAGAAATAAACGGATATTTAGTGAATTTATGTGCTAGGGAACTAAACTCCTAACTTAAAATATATTTATTTATTTACTCATATGAATAAATTAAAACACATATTGAATTCTGATGATGTAATGTGCCAACTATCAACAGGTGACACTAGTTAAACCATTAACCCTCACCTGCTTCAGTTTTCTTAAATGTAGCATAAGGCTCTTGGGATCAAAGTAGTAACACCTTTAGCACAGTGCCTGGCATACAGGGATGCTGGTGATCATTATTACTTTTTTATGTGAAACTCTTGCCTTGAAAGATTGAGAAGAGATGATCTTGGCTGGTCCCGAGTTCATGGCTGTGATCGGCCCTGTGGCTCCTGAGAGTATATTTTCTTTTCTACCATCATCTAATTTATAAAGTGACCATTAGTGAGAGCTTCTCATTGCACTCACTGGGTATGATGGCTCCCAGACTTTTTAATATTTTGGCAGAGCCTCAGTGTATTCAGCTTGTGCTGCTCTCAGCAGCATTTGTTTCTCTGCCTCTCCAGGCAAATGCCACAAGGAGTCGCCCGCTCCACACCCTGGGGCATTGGACGAGCAGGATGGTGTGTTGGCCAGTTACTGTTGTGCTTAGATTATATTGAGCTTGGGTGCTGCTGGATACAAGACTGAAGGTTTATAGAAAAATTGTTCACAATCTGTGAAGCATGTGAATTATATTCCTGTGACATTTAAAAAATTCTTGGCCCAGGGAGAAGTGTTGAGTGAAAGGTAATAATCCGCTGTTACCTTGCCCTTCTTTTGACTGCTGTAATGACTGTTGGAAAGGCCTCTGAGAAATCTGTTGAGTTAGACTCTTGTCACTGCTTCCCAGTTGTTAGATAGCCTTCTTATTCTTCTGTGGCATTTCCCACTGGTGGTCTGTGATTAAAAGTTATTTTGGAACAGGCTGCACTTGATGTTTAATTCCAGGGTGGTTCACTTCTTAACATAATGGATTCTAAGTGAAAGCGAGACACATTTTGGCCATTACTTTTATAGGTAAAAATGCTTCACAAGTATCTGCTCTTTCTTTAAGACTGCTGTCCAGTTTTGTGGGAGATTGTTTTTGTCTTTGAGAAAGTGTGGAAGATAATATTGGAATCTCCATTGAGATACCCTAGAAACTTACCAGGTGAAAGAGAAAAAGAAAACTCCAAAACTACTTAACTTGGGACCATGCATGTATTTTGTAATTGCCTTCTCCAATTTTCTCTATACTACTCAGCAGTTGTTCTTTCTGCCATCTTATTTTTCCTCTTGCTTGTGTCTTTACATTGATTGCATTCATAAATATAGTTAATACAATGTGACATGTGCCACTTTTAGAGCTTTGCATACATTGACTTCACTGACATTTACAGCAACTGTGTGATATATTCATATTATGATCCTCTTCTATAGGCAAGAAAATAGAGGCAGAAGGAACCAAGTCACCCAAATCACAAGCTTGTAGGGAGGAGATCTGGGACCTGAACATACATAGAGGAGCACCAGGGCCATCCCAGGCTTTCCCACAATGCTCAGCTCCCTCCCCATTCTCATCCTAGTCTATACAAAGCATAGACTATGCAGAGCCAGCAAGCACCGATCTCCACAGAGCCTTTGTCAGAGAACTTGGCAGGACTGCCAAAGGCTCTTGCCTAAGTGCCGAAGACACTCTGCTCGTGTGCCCTTTGTGCTGCCCAAAGTAACACATCTTGAAAGATTGATTCAGTCTTTATTTAAAAAGTTGTTAATGGAATAAAACACTAGAAAAGATTTCTCCTTGAAGGAGAAAATTAACCTCTGCTGTATATAAAACATAAAATTCTTCAGTCTTGCCAGTATGGATTTTGTACATTAAAATAGACTTATATAGGCATCCACTTATTTTTTCTTTTTTTAAATTTAGTTTTCTTTTTTGTATTTTAGGGAAGGGTCCACAAGGTGTTCAGGGTCTCACTACTAGATCAGACTCGTAGTGATCTGCCTGTTTTTGTCTTTTTTTTTTTTTCTTAGAAATTGTTTTATTTTTCATCAGCCTCATTCCCATTTTGCTTAAGTGTTGGCAGAAGAGCTCAAGACTGCTTGATGGTGGTTCACACCCATTCAGTGGCCTGCGCAGTGGGGGCTGCAGACCAATCAATCTTCTGTGGCCGGCTGAGCACTCCAGTCTTCAGTAGGGAACTGCTGAATGGGGACAGAGGGCACCTGCATGCCTTTGGACCAGTCCACCTGTTTACAGCCTCCCAAATGCTGGGATTACAGGCATGCACCACCACACCCGGTCTCAATTGCTATTTTAGCACACCCTGGGGGTGGGGCCAGCATGGCAGGTCTGGGGATTGAACTCCCAGCCCCTGTGCCTGCTTGCAGGCATTTTAATCTGCTGAGCAATTTGGCTGGCCCTTGCACCCACTTTTTCTGTTTGGAATTATTTCATAGCACTGTATACCTTAAATTGCATTTACAATATTAATGATTGCATCTGAGAAATGGAAATTCTGAGTCCACTCTGGCTAATTCTGTCATACATTGGGAATTGGCCAATTCTGTCATACATCCTTTTGTGGGATTTTGCCCTTTCATGTTTGTTTTAATGAGTTTAATCTCTTAAACTTCTTTTGCTTGAATGGGATGATGTGTTGTTAGACATAGATTGAGTTTACTGACTTCAACATCTGTTTTTTAAAAATCACATTCCTGAGAACATACCAGCTTCTCATCCTGAGTGGGAAGCTAGTAAGTTCTACCCCTAGAATGAGGTACACTTTGAGCAGCGAAGGTGAAGATTTTACCAGGCCCTCTTAGACATTCATACCTTTTATGCCTTCCTGAACAGAGCTCTAGGGACAGAGTAATGTGGTCTCAGCTATTAAAGATAGCAGGCCAGGAACACCTGGTCACAATAAATATAGGCTCTTTCCTTTCGCCTTCACTGTGGTCTTACAATGAATCTACAAATTTTAAAATTTGTCTTTTCCAGGATTATGATAATCCTAGATAATGAGACATTTTCACAAGCTCCACGTTGTAAATTTGGTGGTTGCCTGTTTAAAAAGCCACATCCAAAAGAGATTGAGTTTTGCTAATTGGATAGTTTTTTGGATTCAGCCTACCCCAACACCAAAGAGGTTTAGAATTCAAGAATATTTACAAGACACCTAATTATAAAATCATGAAAACAAATAAAATCATTGATTTTTTTTTAGAAGGAATTGTCCACCACAATGAAAACAGTGAGGTAAATTCCTGAAGTATAGAAATAAATTAAGGTAAAGCTTAATAAATATCTGTAGGCTTCAGTGAGTCCAAAATATTCTTTCCAAATAATAACATTTATTGGTATGTTTCTAATTATAAGAGTTATTCATGCTTACTTTAGAAAACTTAGGGGGGAAAAGAAAAAAAAAAATCTTCGATCTTACTCATGCCTGAAATTTTGACATCCAAGGAAAAGCAATTGTATATTCCTCCGAGGGTCTTTTTTTCAAAGCAATGCTTTATTAAGCTTAAGACACATTTGAATGTATAATATAAATGAGAATATCTGATAATTGTACTAATTACAGTGACTTTCTACTGTATATACTAATAGTAGGGTAACTTAGCTTAAGATATGTTATTCCTTCTTTTTCTTTTTTTTTTAAATGACCTTTTCTCACTTATGAAAGTTACATTTTAATTTTAGAGTATTTGGAGGGAATGTGAAGAACATCACACCTAATTATCACGCTTCCCCTCAAGGCAATTACACTGCACTGTTCTCATCCAGCTCCAAGGTTTTCCTTTATTTTAGCAGACATCGTCTTAGAAGTGGATGGACTCTAGTCCTCTTAGAAATGCAAAGTTGGCAATGGTAGGCTTCAGGTCAAGAGAACGGCAGACTGCATGAGGCTAAAGTTTTCAATAACTGTGCTTTCAGGGCAGGACCCTCTGAAAGGGAGTTCAGGCTGATTTGTTTCATAACAGCAAACTCAGAGGTGTTAGGGCCAGGTGAGCTTTCCCCCCACAGCTCAGATCTGCCACTTGTGATTCCCTGGTGGGAAGAAGTGTCACCTTGTCCTCATTTCAGCCCATAACTTTCCACAAAATGATTTGTATTTTTCTTTTGGGTATGGGGCTTCGTTATGCTGTTCAGGCTATCCTTGATCTCACTTTGTAACCCAGTCTGGTCTCCAACTTACCATGATCGTCCTGCCTCAGCCTCCTGAGTGCTGTGATCACAGATGTGTGTTGCCACACTCAGCCCACAAAAATGTTTTTCTTTTTATTTCCCTATCAACAGTGAAAATAATTAACCTATCTTAGCTACTCCAGGCATTTAAATGTTTACTGAGTTCAACTGAAGAAGACCAGATTTATAATCTGTTTGGCAATATTATCCAGGAACATCAAATAATTTTTATGAAAGATCTACAGTTGAACTCAGTTAAGGGGCAAAACTTAAACAAATGTGAACATAATTGGGTATGTACTGAATGAGGAGATGATTATGGTGGGAAAGGAGAAAAGGAAAGAAAATGTGAGGGCCAGGGAGAGTTACTCATTTAGCAAAACGGTACACTTATTTCAATAAATATATGCATAATGTATGTGCATGCATATTCATGTCATACTATGTATATACATATATGTCACTATACATGTGTGTGTAAATGAGATATCTCTATGAAAATGTGCTGGGTTATGGTGCTGATGAGCTTATTTTTGTAGAGAACTGAAAAGGCCAAAAAGTAGAGAATGTCAGATGCTAAGAATATGCTAAAGAAATACAAAACCATAATGAGAAAAACGTTGCAGTTATACATTAATGGGAATCTCATTTTTTGCTTTCATGAATTTTATTTTTATTTATTTATTTTTTTATGAGCAGAATATATTTGTTGAGGGAAAGAAAGCTCCTATCCCAGAGAGAGGGACAGGAGGGGGGGCAAGAGCAGGTGGTCTCCCAACTTTCATGAATTTTAAAGTTGCATTGATTTGACTCAACCAACCTCATTACCATCTCATTTATGCTGAGGACTTTTAATGATATGCTAATGATCTATCTGAAATGAAGGCCAGAAACCCACATGTCTAGAGAATTTTTTCTTCCTCGGAAAATTCTTCTAGTGTTTGGAAAGTGTCAGCTGTGGACACCCATCTACTTAGCATAGAAAATAGAGTCAGTGAATTCCTCCACTCCAACAGATGCTCTTTGTAATCCACGAGGTTCTGAGACTCAGAGGGTGTGTGTTTTGGAAAGCCTGACCTTAGTGTAAGGATCACCTAGGTGCTTGTTATATGCAGGTTCTGCAGGAAAACATACAAATTCTGGGCTTAAGCCCAGACCTACTAAAAGAGAGTATTCAGATACAGGACACCAGCAATCGCTATGTTTGAAAACATGGTGTAAGAGAAATGTTAGGAAATGTTTGTTTAAAGTTCTGAGACTATGCAAACCCAGACTGATGTTTACTAGGTCTTTTACCAACAGGGGTCACCAATCCTTTAGCCTTAAATTGATTCCAATTGGCAAACAGGTAAATTGTGCTACTGCAGGAGGAAGAATCGCCTGAAATTCAAGAAGAGAAAATCAGGAAATCTTGCCTTTACTGGGCGCCTCAACTTTTGGGCCACTATCCCAGTCATGCCAGATGCCAGGTTTTGAAGGCCATTTTGTGTTCAGCATATCCCCACTCACAGTTGTAGGGGACCTTGTCACGTGATCTTGTCAATAACCCAAGGAGACTGATGCACCTGTGTTTTGTCAGGAATCCACTGGGGTCCGGCGGGATTAAATGATTTGGACCAAGTCTCCTTGGTATTAAGTTGTGGACATGGTGTCTCTTTGATTCCAGAACTTTGGGTTTTAGCCTCAAGCCATGGTACATTCACTACTTCTCTAAACCAGGTTTGAGTGCACCTCTCAGGGGAGTCTTTACTTGAACTATTTTCTCCTCTCTGCATGTTTGAATCTAGCTCAAGCGGTTGGTGTCATACATGTCATGCCAGTACCCAGGAGCCTTATAAAACCACAAGCAGAAAGAATTCTGCACTGGCTGCTGTTCCTCATTGATTTCCAGATTCAAGGATTCCATACTCCCCAGTATCATCCTTAGAGCCAGATTTTATGTCCATTGTGAGTATGGATATATTGCTAAGTTTAATTTAAAAAATATGAGTGTTGATAATGTTCTGTTTTATAGTCTATGTGGTGATGATATGGATAGATTCCACTTTTGCAAACTTCAGCAAGCTGTACACTCATGAAATATCTGCTATTCTTTGTGTACACTACATATTATATGTGGATGATACAATTTAAAAATTAAATTATAGTCTTTGATTGAATTGTGTATTTTAGCTACTGAAACTCACCTCACGGTGCCATCTTCCACTGCTGCCAGCTTTGCCTTTCATTTCCAAATGAACAAGCAGATCTTTCTGGTGAAAGAGTGCAAAATAATTGTTCTAACGACTGCACATATAAGAATTGGTTAGGCAACAGGCTCAGAGTCGAAGTTAACCATGGTAGTGGAAATGGGCTGCTTCCCTGTTAAATTCTTTTCATCTCTTGATTTCAGTCATTTTTAAATTCAGCACATTTTTCTGTTACATTAACACACTGAGTCCTAAACAGACTGGCAAAAAACATCTTGAATGTGCTTTAAAGTTTTCTTGCTTCACTAGTCTCATAAGATCACCACACTTTTCGTTTTGTCTATCTTGAGAATCAGCAGTTACTTTTACATTTTAATAAATTTCACATGTTTTTCAGTGAAACTTTATTGGAGTAATTCCAACTTTTAATTAGTAGCCTCTGCATGGGTGTATACCAGACACAGGGATGTTCTTAGTGTGAACCGAAAGCCACGTGTGTTACTCCGAAACAGATCAAAACAAACCCCACGTGCTCTGACAACATTAAACCTCAGTAAGACCTGGTAAGGATGCAGTTTTCAGTTGTAAAAGAAAATTGTAACTTCCAAGTCTTTACCAGATGTTGTACCCCAATACCTCAACTTCATTATGTCTACCCAGAGTAGGTGGTCACATAAGGTTTATCCAGAGGGACCAGGTTTGGTTTTTTTCATTGTTTAAAATTAAAATTACTCGAAGTATTAAAGTTGATACATCTTGTTGTTTAAGTTTTGAATAACATTTTCAATGGTAAATTTGGGGACACCTTCCAAATCCTCACCTGTAAGTTTTTTGACAATGCTATATCAAGAAGAATTTAAAAAATCTCTAAAATGTGAAAAGACCCAAACATGAGCAACTTGGAATGAGAGAACAGACTTGGGAGCTGGGGTCTCTCTCAAGAAGTAAACAATAATTCTAGGATTTTTCTTTAAACGTGGACCAATTGGTGGATACTACTGAGCACAAGTCACAAAAACTTAAGTAGACTGACCAAGAAAAATATAAAGGACTGACATAGTCTCAAAAATAGTCTTATTGGGGGGCTGGGAGATGGCTAATGGAATAAGTGCTTCCCTGGCAAGCTCAAGGGCCTGAGTTCAATCCCCACTTCTGCCAAAAAAAAAAAATAGTAATAATCTGGTTGGCAATGACCTCTGAGGTGTTGAGGATATTAAATAACAATTCAAATGCTGTGCATTTTATGATCATAAGCGGTTCATATGGGCATGATAGAGTAATGAGAGAATTCTATCCAACTTGCAGTTCAACAAATTTCTATGAACCCCTGAACTTGCAGGCAATTTACTCGCTCTTTCCTTGGTCATTCTGTTACATGGCTCCAACAAAATATACATTTTGTACCTTACGTTTCTCATATCCTTTCTTAAACTACTAGATTTGTGAATGTTTTCTTTGGTTAGACAATTGGTCTTGTTCGAATACATACTTCAATTTAACCTCAATGTAATTTCACAGTAATATGTAATACAGATGGTAGGCTATAGTAGTAGCTTTCACCTTATAGGCAAATATACTTTATCTGGCTATAACTATAAAAAGTTATTCCTGAGGGAAAACTGCAGCAAGGTTTCCCTGCCCCCAACTAGATTTTATTGCAGTAATGATCAACGTTAAATCCCAATGATTTAGAATGTAAATTATTGTGCTCCTTTCAGCAGAACATATACTAAAATGTAAGTTATTATATTATTTTTTCCTATAAAGGAGTAACTGGAAAGCAACTGCATGATAATCTGGCTATATGGAGAATTTTATGCTAAGTTCCCTGAGGGCTAATTTCAAAGAAACCATTATGTTTCTAAACTTTTAAAAGTCTCTGCCTGCCATCAACAGCCAAAAGAGAGAGACTTAAAACTGTGGTAAAAGGAAGTGTTTTTTAAAGAAATTTAATTCCTTTTTACATACCTTGAACTTGTGAGAAGCTAAATTTTTAAGGAAGAGCATTTCCATTCAACTTTTTTCCATGAGCAAAAGGTTTTTTTGTTTTGCCTTTTTAAACTGGCTTTTAGGATCTTTAGTGCTAATTTGTGTATGTGAACTAAGCAATAAAACCATATAGGTGAGTGTGGGCTAGGCTGTGAGGTATAAATTTATTTCTTTTTCTTTTTATTCTTTTGGCAGAATCAGGGATTGAACTCAGGCCCTTGTACTTGCCAGGGAAGTGCTTACTCCACTAAGCCATCTCCCTGGCTGGAGAATAAATTTGAAACCTTCTTGGGAATGTTTCCTTTTGTTTTCTTCTCCAAATAAAACCAGGGAGGCAGAACTTGTTACTCTTCATGCTCTGTGTAAATCGCTGCTGACAGGCTTTTTGAATGACATTATCCTCTAAACATCCCATAGAGAAGTAGGTGTTTTACTCTTTCCTCTCCATTCTTAAATTTAAAATGTTCAATTTCAGGAATTAACAAAACTCAACGATTTCTTCTTTTTGGTTTACTTTCTTCTCAGGCTTTTTGCTAGCAAGTTATTTCAGAAGTTTCCTCTTTTCAGATTCAAATGGGACATAATGAGTTATTTGCCCCCCCCCCCAGTGAAAATCACTTAAAATTATTGTCTATGATTCTAAAAATAATCGGTACAACTTTAAGATTTGATGGGGAGTTATAAATAGGACACTTTGCCCCCTAGGCCTGCCGTACAAGCTCCGCCCCTGGAGCGTGCTGAGATGGCGGTTGAGACTGGTGTGGTGACACAGCTCTTGGAGGTTATAAGTAGGCAGATCACTATGAGTTCAGTCTAGTAATGAGACCCTGAACACCCCGTAGACCTTTTCCTAAAATACAAAACCAAAAAGTTTTCACAGGACAGTTATCAATGAAGAAAAGTCATCTCTACATAAGCATCCAATGATTTTCTCACTGTAAAACTTCAAACAAAGATATAATTGTTCTTCGCTGAAGGACATTAATCTAAGATAGTTCTTTAGCTATGATGCCAATGTCTTTATACAGCACTTCCCCTTGGAAACGATGTGAGAATACCATATTGCTTGCTATAGGGACATCTCTTACTATTCCAGAAACTCAGAAGTAGCCATTTAACAGTTTTTTTTTTTTTTTTTTTTTTTTTTTTTTTTTTTTTGACAGGGTTTCACTTTTCAGTTCAGGTTTTCCTTAAGCTCACTTTGTAGCTCAGGCTGGTCTCGAACTCACAACAATCCTCCTGCCTCAGCCTCCCGAGTGCTGGGATTACAGGCATGCGCCACCATGCCCGGCTAAAGTTTATTTTTTCTTTCTTTTTTTTTTTTTTTTTTCAATGGTGGTTTAACAGTTTTAAAGACTTGTTGAAGGACATTTTTGACAACAATTCTAATTTTCTATAAAATAAAATTTAGTTCAGTTTTCTGTGAAATGACTCCAACTCAGGAGAGAGAGGGGAGGGAGAGAGAGAGAGAGAGATTATTCCCAAGTCTTCTCATACCCCTCTGTGGTAATTTTTATTGCTGCAGGAAATAACAGCTGAGAATGAAACTGTAAAACTCAGTTGTGCATAAACAAACCATGGGAAAGTCGAATGGTAAGGATGGGAAAGAGGTGCCAGAGCCTGGCCATTGTGCACATTACACAACAGAACACTAGAGTTTTAATTATAGGGACTGGGGAGGTAGCTCAGCGGTCTACGCACCTGCCTGGCAAGCCCAAGGACTCGAGTTCGATCCACAGTACCACATGCTACGCAGGCCCCATTGTGTAGCCTGGAAACTGGGTTTAGCGCATGACTGTAATCCCAGCACTGGGAAGGCTGAGACAGGAGGATTACTATGAGTCTGAACTGCATAGGGAGACTCTGTACCTAATAAAATAAAAATAAATAAATAAATGAGAGATTAAAAGAAATAGAATTTTAGCTGTAATCCGTTGTTCAAGGGGTAGGCTTTTGTGAGCTCAACAAAGACACCCACAGCCACACAGATGACCCGCCGCCATTTATCTGTTTATGTCACTGATGCAGCACAGGGTCTTCTGTGTGTTGCAGAAGTTAGAAGCAGACACTACCATTCCGCAACAGAGCAAGGCAGCGAGACAGGGCAATCAGAAGCTGCAGATCGCCGGTGGAGAGGCTGGGCCTGATGTCATCCTCATGGACAGTCTGGTGTCTGAGTCAACGAGCTGCTAAAGCCTTCCATGGACTCCGCGCCACCTCCCAGCTCTCCCGGCAGGTTTGCTCGCATTAGGTAGACCCCCGCGAGACTCCCAAATCATGCCATTTCACTTTTGCACATGCTGCTTCTTGGCTGGAAAAATCCTCATTGTCCTGTTGCCTTGGGGAAAAAAGTGCTCAGGCCTCACTGCCCCCATAAAACTTTTCTGCACTCAGCACACCCCTGTGTACTGGGGCTGTCTCAAGGCTGGTCGTATATTGCAGGCACGGATGTTCACTGCAGTTACCTCGCTGTATTTCAGGCCTTAGCTTGTGTATGTCTGTCTTTCATTGTACTGTCCAGCAGGCCTCGTGTTTGATTCCATTTCACATGCTCCACACACAGCATAGGCCTTGGCAGACTGAAGGCCCAAATTTAACATAAAACAGTAAAATATAATTGTAAGCTAGGTGCTCTGTCTTTTAATACATTTTGATGATGTAAGTGTTCTATTAGGGAGCTAAAATACAGTGACCACTTAGAAAATTCTAAATCTGAACATTGAGAGATTAAGTAACTTTCAAATAGAAAGAACAAATTAAAGTTAGCATTATTAGGTGCTTCTTGAGCATTTTGAGAAATAGGATGGAGAAAAATTAAAAATACTTAAATAACATATATTTAAACTCCCTATTTTGTCAGCTATATATAAGTGTGTGTGTGTGTGTATGTCTGCTTTATTTCCTTTTAAATTCTAAATTCCTTAAAGAATAATTTTACTTGTATTTCCAGATAAATAGGCAAACAATTTCATACACAATTAATGTTTAATAAATGTCTAATAGATGGTACACACACACACACACACTTCATCACTACACATCAGTACCCTGCATCTTGAGAGGCAACAGGTAGTCATAGGATTTTTTTTTTTTTGTCTTTTTTGAGACAGGGTCTCGCTATGCAGTTCAGGCTGGCTTTAAGCTCACTTTGTAGCTCAGGCTGGTCTCGAACTCACAACAATCCTCCTGCCTCAGCCTCCCGAGTGCTGGGATTACAAGCATGCGCCACCACGCCCGGCTCTGTCATAGGATTTTTTAGCCAACATACATGTGATTGAGGCAATAATTTTTCACTGAATGTCATTTTTATAAATTTAATGCAATAGAGAGTAAATATTATAACCTGTGAATGATTTAGGGTCTCCACAGGTTTAGGTTGCTCAGTGGTTACAATTAGAGAATACAACTTCAATTGTTTTTTTCCTATTCTTAGTATTATAGTTGCTCTTATTTAAAAATTTTTTAGAAATGCTATAGCTTTGATTGTGTCTATGAGCTAACACTTTGTGAACATGCCTGGAGTTGCAGGGACGATTTCATCAGAAAACGTCTCTATTTGTGTGAGGAAGAGAGGGTAAACACAGGAATTTCTTCCTGGTAGTACTGATTTCCTGTGTGGCCCCAGAGAAGTCATTTGAACTCTCTTTGTTAGTTTGCCCAGCTGTAAAATGGAACTAGTAATGTATTTCACAAGGTAACTCTCAAGATTGAAGTAGCCATGTTTCAAGGTGGTAGGCCACAAATATGGCATATTTCCATTGGGTGAAACTCGTAAGACCAGTGGTTTTGTAGCAGAGTGTGAATGTTTTCTGTTAGACTGGGTTTTCAGATCCCCTCAGTTCACTTACATGCCCAAATCAAGGGACTTGCAAGCAAGGTGCTTTTTTTTTTTATATTAGTAATTTCATTTGTTGAAAAAGAACTTTCAAGAAAACAATCACACTTGTCATTAAGGTAATGTAAATTCTTACCCTGGCTTTATTGCAACGGTAGGCAGATTAGACAATTTCTTTGTTCCTCTATTTCCTCTCAGTTCCTAGTGCAATATATCTATGCCCAATTCTTATGTGATTGTGGAGTAAAGAGGTAACATATGGTAAAATGCTTCAACTTCTGTGGTGAAGATGCCAGAGATATTATTCTACAAATGGGAAAACTGAGTCCTACAGAATCAAACAGACTTGCTTTAAATTATGTGACAAGTGGACCTCAGGAAAAACCCTGAGTGATTTGGATTACAGCCAGTTATTTCTGCTCTTTGGCTTTCTAAGAAAATACAGGTAGAATTTTCTGTTACAGAAACAACACTTGATACCTTCATGATAGCCAGTTTTCTTTCACCTGTAAAGTTAGGATTTGCCTCTTTCTGAAGATGGAGTGTTTTCTTTGCTTAGTTTTGGGGTGAAAGAGAAGACAGATACCACTTGTTGCCAAAGAAGTGAGGTTGATTAGAGTATGCAGTTGAAGAATTATTGGCTGATAAGAATATTGTTCATTGTTCACTTGCATTAGAACTTATAGAAATCACTGCCTGGGGAGGAGGCCATCAAGTTAAAGAAATGCTATTAAGTTTCCAGCCCTGGATGATGCAGTATACAGAAAGGAAAAATATAAATTGAGTTGTAATTCCAGAAAAATCAACACAGTCGCTGTGATGCAGAAAGGCTGAAGGACTCTGAATGTCTTCTGACCCTAGGTGCTAGCCAGGCACCCTCCCTGCTGAAATCAAAGAAATCTGTGCTCTGGCAGAGACAGTCTTGAGGCAGCAGAATCTCCTTACTAGAAGGGTTTGCAGAGGGTATATTGCTGGTGATCTGAAACTCACTTAGCAGACACCAAGCAGGCTTTGCAAGTAAACAGTTCTGTAAATGTAACACCTAACATATTGCAGGAACTCAATGGCCTCATTGTTATTCTTTTAAGTATTAGTTATCCAGTACACTAATACAAGAACACAGGATGCCTGGGTGGGGAAGAAAAACAATGGACAAAACTGCTTTGGGACTTCCCCAGTGGCTACATCACTTGGGCTTTGGGCTAAAGGAGTGGAAAAAGCAAAAAATGCTAGCTGACTTTTTTGATTATTTATTCTAGTTCCAGGCCTTCTGCTAAAAATACATGCATTATCTAGTTTGACTAATACACTCATGCCATTGTTCCATGAGGTTTCCATGCTTCCTTTTTTAAGATGAGAAAACAGGAGCTTAGGTAGGTCCTGGTCTGCAGCCAGACTGGGTTTGAATCCCAGGTCCTCTACTTCTGAGGTCTGTGACTCTGAGCAAGGGATTTAATTGCTGACTCGTATACAAAAGGAAGCAAAAGCAGCACTGATTGTCATTGTGATGATTAAATAAAGTGATGCATATAGAGCATTCAAGAAGAATATCCCATACTTCGTAAATATTTAATGAATGTTATTGATTTTTATTATGCCTAAGGTTATTTCCCCAACTACAAAGAGTATGGTGGCAGAGACTCAATTGTCTCTTTTACCCAGTAAGTCTACTGGATGCCAGAGAGAGAGAGAGAGAGAGAGAGAGAGAGAGAGAGAGAAAATATGTGACTAGCCAAAACAGCAGTCAAGCAGTCATGTTACAAGTTAACTTGTCACTGCTAAATAGCAGGAAAGTACCAGAAAGAGAAGTGGCTCAGCACTTTGCCCCTGGTCCACTTTTACCAACAACTCTATTGTAATTTTATTATTTCTGATTGCTGCCATTAAAAGCCAAAATAAAATAGGAACAGCACAGCATCTTGTATATCCTTTTTGTGCTGTCCCATTACGGTTTTCTGCTAGCAGTATATATTCCCTACTGATTGTGACCTGTCTGTCTTGTGTAACCATTGCTTCTTCAAAACAGGAAAAAAGAAGGAGAGTTTTCCATGGTGTTCCTTAGGAACAAATAGCTTCAGGAAGGAATCATTAACTCCATTCACGGTTTTTTAATTTTGATTTTTCTTTTAAAACACACACACACACACACACACACACACACACAACACAGCACTTGATTATCAGTACAGTGATGAAGGGCAGGTCTTCAAGGGTAACAAGCAAGACCCTGCGCAGGAGCATCTTGGATATATAGCGGTCCTTGTTCTCAGGCTTGGACTTTTTCTTGCCCTCGCCACTCTTGGGGACCTCAGTCCACATCTCCTTCTCCAGCAGCGTGCGGCAGCGCCTCCAACCGGCCAAGGAGTTTCTTGTCATTGCGACGATGCTCTTGACTGACTGGGTCAGCACAGAAAGTGGACCTGTGTTAAAATTCTCCTCCTCCCACTTCTGTAGCTCCTCTGGGGTCATCTCACTCTTGGGCTTGTTGAGGAGGCTCATGGTGGTAGCTGAAACCTCTGGACTACCCTCATCTCTTCTGCGTTGCTTTGCTCTTGAAGGAAAGACCATTCAAGGTTTTAAAGTGATGGGCAGGCCGGTGGTATAGCTCAGCGGACTAAGCGCTTACTTAGGTAAGCACAGTGGCCAGGGTTCGATCCCTGGTTCCGCATGCCATGCCGACCCCGCCCTCGGGTGCACTGAGCGGGCGATAGAGTCCGGGCGTGGTGGCGCTGGCCTGTAATCCCAGCACCAGGGAGACAGAAAGCAGGAGGATCGCTGTGAATGTGGGTTGCGTGGTGAGACCCTGTACAAAAAAAAAAAAAAGTGATGGGCATTTGTATGTCCTCAGCTCGCTGTCTGTCATGATTTCCTGGATATAACTCTTTGGACTTGGCTTCAGCTTTGACGAAATGTACAGGACATCTCCCATCAGTCACGGGGCCACTTAGCCTCACTCCCAGCCTGCACACGGTGCGCACAAGGCAAGGACCATGAGTTGTGTTTTGTCAGACTTGCAGCTGCCCATGTTGTGCTTTGGTGGCAGCAGAACCTAGACTTTCTGCGGTTCATAGGCAGATTGCAAGTAGGATTGGGAAGTCCCATGGTTACTGAAAGAGGAAATTGCAAAATGCCGATGGCAATGATTTTCATTTTAATTTTAATAACAATTTTTAGTGTTTTTTAAAAAATAAATATTCGTGTGATTGTATTAAGGGACTTTCACGTTTCAGTTTGAGTCAGTTCAGTCCTGTTGGTAAGGCTTGGCCGGGAGCAGCGGGGACCACAAAGCAGCTCAGAGCACCTGGCTGCACAATCACTGGAGCCGGGCAAGGGCCCACCCCACAGTCACAGGTGTCTCCTTGGCAGCCAGAGGCATCGTGGTGTTTTGTGGCAATCAGAACACTTCTCTTTGGACTCACTCCACACGCTAGAGATCCAACAAATAATTCCTACCTGCGGAGTAGGAAGCCTGGATTTAAAATTGTGCATTGCTATAGGGGTGCCAATTCAGACATCCTGTGACTGTGACCTCTACCAGGCTCACTGTGATGTGACCTTTACTACACCACAATACTACAGGGACTAGAGAGTGAATAGGTTTGAATTTTCCAGGAAAGGATGCACTCAAGAATAATCAGCTCATGGATCTTTTTAGTTCAGCAAATGATTAGTTGTGACATCTTGTCTGGGTTTTATTCTGTAATAGTAGAGATTGACTGAAAATATATAATATTTATTAATGTGGTAGCAAAGTGAGCCCATATTCTAAGCATGAGTCTCCAAACCTGGCTTCTTATGGCAGACCAGAAAGAACACTAAGAATCTAAAACAGTCATGGTGACAGGTTGGGACCCCATTCTCCACCTGTCTCCCTGCCCTTCCCTCCCCCCAAGCAATGAATATTTTCTGAAACAATTTGCCAAAGGTATGTACTAGATTTCTAACAGGTGGGCAACTTACTACAGCCAGCTGAATTAAATTAGAGTGATGCTGGTATGAGAGGCCCACCTGAGGATTGTTGCCAGCAGCATAAAGGAGAACAGGAGAAGCTGATGAAACACTCTTAGGGATGCTGTTTGGAGAAACTGTTGCAGCTGTTGGAAGCAGCTGGAAGCTGCTAGTTCTCTTGAGCTGTTCTGCTGGAGGAACCTGTCATGCTGGCTTTCCTGATGAACTCTGGAGCAGCTCTGGTCCTCATCTTGAGCATTGCTTCCTGGCTCCAGAGGGGAAGATGGTGCATTGCTCAGTCTCATGGAGAAGCTTGTCGCATTGGCTTTCCTGATGGGAACTCGGCTTACCTCATCCCTGGGGAACTCGGGACCTCACTGTTGCGAGGACGGGTGTGGTACTTTTGGGGGAGCTCTGGTGCTTACCTTGAGCATTGCTTCCTAGCTCCAGTTCAGATGCCTCAGCTGCTAGTACAGATCCTTCATCCTGCTAGCATAGACTTCCTAGCTTCCACCATTGACCTTTGGACCTTTCCAGCACAGATCCATGAAGTAGGCCTTCATGGACTTTGTTGTGTTCTCTAGGCCTCCGGATGGACTTGTGAGAGATACTGTTATGAGCTCTAGTCCCTCAGCCGGATTCTTCAGTGTTAGCGGAGCCTTTGATAGCTCAGTTGGTAGAGTGGAGGACTGTAGCTGAAGGATTCTTCAGTGTTTAGTGTGTGGATAGGTTTCCTCCAGTTATTTATAATTCTTTGGGTGATTCAATATAAAATATTATCAAATGTGTCCCGTATTATAACTGTTCACCTTACAAAAGCCTCACCACATCTTCTCTTAAAAGGGCAAGGGAAGAAATCATCTTTAGATTTCAGTTATAACTTCTTAAAAGAAAAATGATAGAAATATAAGCTTAATCCACTGTTAACTCTTGCGCTAATTCCCATTTATTATTATGTTAGATCTGACTTTTTTTCTGCTGTTTTTATTAGTTTCTTTATTTTGGAACTGTGGGTATGCATGGACTAGATTAATTTTCATGTTTCATAGTAAGCTTGGACAAAAAGGTTTTTTCTTTGTTTGAGGAAAGTTGAAACAAACAATGGAATAGTCTATACATTTTCCTTATGCATGCTATTACTTCCAACCTTGCTGAAGGAGAAGATAATGTGTGATTGAAGGTTATTAGGAAAGATTTCCTAATCAGTGAGCCACAGCTTCCCCTATCTTTTTCTTTTAGAAAAGTGAAGTCATTTCCCATGCTGGTAGAAAAATTGATTTATCCCCTTGGAAGACCTCTCAAACCTGCTACCTGCAAGATAGTGAAGGCCTCACCAGAGAAAAATTGCTTTTCACAAAATGATATATATTTTTAAAAGAGAACTATGCACTGAGACACCTTTATGCTCATTGGAAGTCTCCTTGAAAGTTGAAGGAGGTTTGTATACTATGGGCCCGACTTTGCTTGGCTCCATGTCTCCCCAGATCTTTTAAGTACTGCTCTTTGATTTAGATGTTAGTGATTCTCATACCTAAAGAAAATGGTTAAAATTGTTTTTCTTATCAATAGGTGATACATCGTGGAGCCCATTTAACCATAGAAACAATGCTGCTAGTCAAAGTTTCTCTTTGTTCCAAGCTTTTCATGTTAACACAGTATGCGTAGTAAAATCATTACTAGTTCAGGAAAAGCCAGATTTGTGGCATGGCCCATAACACACATACATTACTGAGACCACACACAGATCAAAAAGATAAAGGCAGGCATTGCTTTTGAGCAATGACCCGTGTGCCAAAAATTAGGTTTCACCTACAAGAGACTGAAAGAATGTAAGAGTTTCAGGGAATCAAGAGTTTCCTTTTCTGCTCTAGCCTACCTTTAGAAAGAATAATGGGACAACATTTTTAGTGTTTACAATTATCCCTGCTTCACTGTTCACAACTGAAGAAAAGCATGTTGGCCCTTCCCTTCCAGGAGCCTATATAAGAGAGGCGATCCATGCTGAGCTGGGAACGTCGGCTCTTCAGCTAGATGCCCCGAAATCATTCCTGATTCCCCACTGTGTAACTATAGGAAGTAGTGTTCTGCAAAAAGGCATGATAACTACACTTAGTTCATGAGTTATTATAGAAATTAATGGAAATAATAAAAGCAAAATGCACAGTTCAGGACATGGATACTAGTAAGGTTTTAAAGACTGGCTACAATTACAATAGAATTTTAACTGTACTGATATCAATGTATTTTGATGCAAATTTAATTGCACAGTCAATGCGCTCCAACATCAATAAATGTTGATGCATTTCCAGTTAATTTCTACCATTGTGAAACAGCACAAAGCAAACAGCCTGATCTGCCATTTGTTAGACTAACAAGTTGCCTCTTGAACTCCTCTTCAAGAAAAGGGAGAAAGTGGCAAAAGTGTTTTCCATTCTGTAGGTTCACCCTGTTGTTTGCTTCCTTTATTGTGCAGTTTTTAAATTAGATCCCATGGGTTGATACTTGGGATTAGTACTTGTGTCACTGGGTTCTATTAAAAACATGTTACAATCCAGCGTATTAAGTGTACTTGCTTTAACATTTACAACTTTGACATAAGATTCTAGGCTCAATGTACTGCATGTGAATATTCAATTTTTCTAGAATCCTATATTAAAGACACTTTTTTTCTTTTCTTTTTTTTTTTTTTCTTTCATGTTACGGAGGATCAAACTCAGGACCTTGCACTTGTCAGGCAGTGACTTATGCCACTGAGCTATATTCCTGGCTAACAAGGCTATCCTTCATCTAATGTATGTTTTTGGCTTCTTTGTCAAAGATCACACAGCTGAACATGCTGGGGGTTGCTTCTGTTTTCTCTGTTTTGTTCCACTGATGCAATGTGTTTTTATGCCAGTATCTTGCTGTTTTTATTGCTCTAGCTTTGTAATATACCTTAAAATATAGGATTTTGATGCTTCCTGGTTTGCATTTGTTACTCAGAATTACTTCTGCTATTCTGGTTCTTTTCTTGTTCTGTATGAATTTTTAGGATCATTTTCTCTAGTTCTATGAGAAATGCTGTTGATATGTTGACTGAGATTGCACTAAATCTCTATGTAAGTTTTGGAAATATAACCAATACAATGTAGTTTAACTATATTGGTTCTACCGATCCAGGAATATGGGATAACTTTTCATTTTCTGACATTCTTTTTTCAGTCATGTAATTTTCATTGCACAGCCTTTATTTTCATTGCACAACTTTGACATAAGAGTCTAGGCTCACTCTACTGCATGTGGATATTCAATTTTTCTATAATCCTATATTAAAGACACTTTTTTTCCTTTTTCTTTTTTGTTTTTTCATGGTACAGAGAATCGAACTCAGGACCTTGCACTTGTCAGGTAGTGACTTACGCCACTGAGCTATAGTCCTGGCTAGATAAATAAAGAAAACATGGTATTCCTAGACAACGGAGAAATACTATGCCATAAAGAAGGATAAGACATTCATAGCTAAATGGATATATCTTGAGATCACAATATTAAGTGAATCAATCAGACACAATACTTAAATGTTGTATGTTATCTTTAATATGAGAAACCTAAAATATAAATGAGCAAAATAAAATATAGATAACAGAGAGGAGGGAGATGTTTTTCAAATGAGAAGAGGAAAGAGGGAGAGGAAAGGGGAAAAGAAGGAAAAGGGGATTTGAAAAGAATTGAATAAGAAATGAAAATAGAACTTTTGTAAATGAGAAAGAGGTTGAGAATTGGAAAAAAAAGCAAGGCTAGGAGGGGTTTGGGGTGGAAAAAAAGAAGGCATGTTATGTACATATACCAATTCCCCTCAGTGAAGATAATCATTGAATACTGCAAACACTACTAAAAAAAAAATAAAAATAATTTTAAAGGGTAGGGAGAAGAGTACTGTTGCAAGTGCTATTTGTTCCTACTAAGTTGGGTACATCAAATCTGCTTTTGATTGGTGGCTTGACCCTGGATGCACATTTGAATTATCCACCAAGCTTTATTTTTTTTTTTTTGGTGGAACTGGGGATTGAACTCAGGCCCTTGTGCTTGCCAGGCAGGCACTTATTCTACGGAGCCATCTCCCCGGCCATCCAAGGAGTTTTAAAGACATTTTGATGTCTGGCCCCAGGCTAGGAACAGCATAGAAATGTGGTCAGTAAGATGTAGTGAAGCCGAGCTCAGGTCCTGGCTTCGTCGTTTTTAGCTTGATAAACTTTGCTGGGCTAGTAACCTCTCTGTTTCCTAATAAGACCCAAGATATTAAGGGGATTAAAGGTAGTATATGGAGAGCTCCGAATGCAAATCGTGGTGTGTAGTAGGTGACCAGTAAATATGTGGCATTAGTGGCCTCTCATTCCACAAATGAGAAAGTAAAGTACCCGAAAGTCTTCAAGATTACGTGGCCAAAAATAGACTAGAATTTGAACCAAGGCCTCCTAACTCCCTGCCTGCTGTTTTGCTTTCTGTTCCTCGGTTCTGATCACACAGCCCCCAGAAAGCCCAGACTTTGGTTTTGGATCCCAGCGCCAGCCTCACGTTTTATTCTCCAGCAGAGGTGGCCCTTGAATCCTTCCAGTGTTTAGTTTTATGTTGTCGTAACACCGAACTGCTATTTCCCGATGCCCGCGATTGCTGGTTTTCCCCGCTTGCTTCGGCTTGTGTGATCATTCCTACCTGAAATGCTCTCTTTGCTCCCATTTTCCAACGACCGACTGCACCACTGCCGCTTTTGCCCTGAACGATTAGCTGCTATGGCAGTTGCCTTCCCATCGTAAACAGGATTCAGACACAGTGGCCGACACTGGGCAGCAACGTTTTCACACCTGTGAGAAAGTAGGAAAATGAATGGGGAGAGCTCAGGATTTGCCACGGCTCATGTTTGAAGGCAGTTTTCCAGCACACTGCCAATGGCGCAGTAGGCAAAGCAGAGCCCCTTGCTCAGTTTAGATGGAGAGGTCCAGAATCTGCAGGGCAGATGACCGCAAAGGGGGAAACTCGCTGGAAAGGGAGCCCCGGAAGTCTACGGAGGACTCGCTCCTCGGCCCGGGTAAAGCGTCTGTTCAGTCTGCACGTGTGTGTAAAGGAGCCTGCAAGAACTTTCAGCGATCACTGAACTGAGCAATGCGGGTTCTCCCAGCCTGAATGAAAGAAACTTTGAAACACATTAAGACACCTGGAGAAGTTCTTACAAAGATTGTGCATTAGCAGTGCTACAAAGTTGAAAAACATGCAGATTGGTCACAAAACCCAGCATTTTAAAAGTAGATAACATCTAGTACCTAATAAAATAAAATAAAATTCATCATACCTATACAGTAATTCAAAAAAGTAATTATTAGAGATGCCAAGAAATGTAAAGATAGCTGGACATAGCGGTGCATGCCTGTAATCCCAGCATTTGGGAGGCTGAAGCAGGAGGATCATTGCGAGTTCCAGGCTAGCCTGGGTTACAAGGTGAGCTTAAGGTGAGCCTAAGCTATGCAGGAAGACTTTTTCTCAAAAACACACAAAAAATTTAAAATTATATTATATTTATTTTATTTTTTTTTAGGGAAAGGTCTACAGGGTGTTCACGGTCTCATTACTAGCTTGGACTCGTGATCTGCCTGTTCACAGCCCCCCAAGAGCTGGGATTACAGGCATGCATCACCACATCCAGTCTTAATCACTGTCTCAGTGCTCTCTGAGGGTGGAGCTGGCACTGCAGGCCTGGGGATTGAACCCCTGCCCCTGGGCCTGCTTGCAGGCACTTTAATCTGCTCAGCTATTTGGCTGGTCCAAAATTACGTTTTACAATAACAGAAAAATTAATTAACAGAGACAGATTGAGAAATGCTAGAGATAATTGAACGAGTAAATAAGGACATTATCCATCTTATCCTTAAAAATGTGAAAGGAACATAAACATGGTGAACAGAAAATGAAATGAAATGATTTCAAGGGATTCAAACAGAACTCACAGAGATGAAAATATATAAAATAAAAAGTAGAATCCAATGCAGTAGTGCATAACTGCAATCTCAGCACTGGAGACAATGAGGTCAGAGAAGGGCAACAAATCCAAGGCTAGTCTGTACTGCCAAAGGACTTTAAAGCCAGTGTGAACTGTATAGCAAGACCATGTCTGAAAAAAGAGTGCGCAGGAGTACCAGCATGTTCTATGATATAGAAGAGAAGATCACAAAGCAATAAGAACTATGCAAAATGAGGCACAGATTAAAAAGAAAGACTGCCTGCTTAGGCAGATACAGGGACCAGGGTTCAATCCCTGGCATGCTGTGCCAGCCCCGACCCTGGGGTGCGCTGAGATGGTCATTGATACTGGGTGTTATGGTGCATGCCTGTAATCCCACGGTTTGGGAGGCTGAAAACAGGAGGATCACTACAGTCTGACCTACACAGTGAAATCCTGTAGACCCTGTACTAAATACATAAAAAAAAGAAAGACCAAAACCCAAGCCAAAGACACACTCATGCACTCACAGACCTCCCAGTGAACTCTGAGGCCACATCAAGTCATGCGGCATATGTAAAATTAGGGTCCCGGAACTGTGACATGGAGAGAAACAGAAACACTATTTGGGGAAGTGATGGTTCCAGATTATCTAAGTTTTATGAAAAATGTAAGCCCAAAGATCTGAGAAGTTCAACAGACTTCCACAAGGAGTAGCAGAAAGAAAACCAAAGCCAGACACATCATAATTAAATTTCTAAAACCAATGCCAAAGAAAAAATCTAAATAGCAGCCAGGGGAAAAAGATACATTATGTGTAGAAGAACAAAGATTACAGCAGGCTTTGAGTCACGCTCCAGGCAGACTACAGAGAATAAGAAGTTATTTTTGAAGTTCTGAAACAAAACTCAAGCAACCTAAAATTGTATACCCAATGAGGACATTTTTAAAGATGAAGAGAAAATATAAACATGTTCAGGCCAATAAAAGGTAGCAGAGCATCATTAAAGAAATGAAAGAGGTTCTTTCACAGAGGGAAAATGATCCAGATGGAAATTGGATCCACTGAAAGAGATAAAGAGTACTTCAAATGGTAAATATGTGCAGAACATAAAAAATATGATTTTCATCTTATTTTTCATTGCTTCCCCATCTATCCATCTTTGAGGAAGAATCGCATCACTCTCCCATCTCTTAAGTCAGGAGGGAAAACTGGAACTCAGATAGACACAGACTCAGGAGGTGAATGGGTGGCCTCGTGTGAGCCTGTAAGAAATGCAGGAGATAGCAGTAAACTGGAGTGTGTATCTCTCATGTAGAGAGAGAAACCATTATGCAACTTTGGTTGATGGTTGTCAGGAGGAAGTTGAGCACAGCACATTCTTTCTTATTAGTAATTAATTTAAGCACAGTGAAGAATTCTAGCATATATCAGACATGCCACATGCTGTATTTGGCCTTTAGTCGCCTGGAGCAAGGACTATTTCAAGCACTCTTCACTTTTGTTTTCATAATGCACTATGGTTTTCCCTGTTATCATTACTAAAATGTATTCTGATTTTGTCAGTATGTATGTCTTCTAGGCTACATTTGTACTGCTTGTGGGCAAGAATCATGTCTTACTTATCTATTTATTTGGTCCCGGGAATTGAACTCACAACCTCACACTTGGCCTAGCAGGCTCTGTGACGCTGAGCTATATCCCTGGTCCTCATGTCTTATTTCCTGATGTATACTAGCTGAGTAGTACATAGCCCCCAGTATGGCAAGCATGCAATAAATACTTATGAAACTGGAAATCATCTTAATGTGTTATTTTCGTAAGTGAGCTCATTCTGTCTGTATGTAGTTCAGGGAGGTGGGGAAAAGCTTAAGAGGTAAGCACTAGACTTACATTTTGGTGGAGTGGTCTGAGGTTGTGTAAAAATAATTTGGTGGGCTTTCATTCATTGAGTTGATAAGTGTGTACTATGCCCATCCCCAGGAAATCTTCCATGAGAGTCACAAGTAAATCTACGTGGCATTCTGGTAGCAGCAGTCTTTCTTCAATGCCTTTATTTCTGGAATAAAAGAGAAAGAAACCACAAAGCATGTCCCTCATCTCCTCCAGGAAATACCTCTCCTAATATAATTTCACAGAGACACATCTGTCACTGTACCGGGTTGTCTCTGAACACGAACAAAAGCATAGGTGGGGAATCTCTCTATTTTATTCTTTCCAGCTTAGCTTTTCTTTTTATCTCCTCCACCCACCTCTGCTACCACATGCTTCACCTCATCCTGCACATGTTCATCTCACCACTAAAAAAAAAAAAAAAAAAAAAAAAAAAAAACAACTTAACAAAGGGCAACAGTTTTTTGAACGTCAGCCCAGTGCTTAAAACAAGACAGTCAGTGTGTGGAGCCTGTGTGTGCCAGGGAAGTGACATGATGTCATTGAATGCTCACTGTAATTTGACGTGAGAGTACTTCATCACCATTGCTTGGGTAAGAGCTCTGAAGCCCAAGCTTTCATAGCTCCTATGTTCTGAATTGGACTTTCTGTTCTTCCTATAACTTTGCTTATGAAGCATCCTCACCCAAAAGTTTAGAAAGGCGATATGTCAGCATCCCCTCATCCCCAAGTCACTAAATCAGAGATCCATATGTTGGCAAGATCCCTCAGTGACTAACACAAATTGGAGTTGGAGGAGCCCCAGTCTAGATTATACCATCTCTTTCTCTTTTTTTAAAAAAAATGTATTTAGTACAGGGTCTATAGGGTCTCACTACACAGATTGGACTCATAGTGAGCCTCCTGTTTTCAGCCTCCCAAGTGCTGGGATCACAGTGCGCACCACCATGCCCAGTCTCAGTCACCTTCTCAGCATGCCCTGGGGGTGGGGTTGGCACAGCACACCAGGGATCTGACCCAGGTGCTTTAGTCTGCTGAACTATCTAGCTGGCCCATGCTATCTCTTGTAGGGCACACACTTCCAAGCAATGCCCCAACTTTCTATGGCTTGGAAACCCCAGGGCACTTCCCAAAGTGTCCAACTTTCTTTTTAAGAGGTAATGAAGCAGCAGGATTTTGGCAATGGAATCCCATTATGCTGAAAGGAACACCCACCCTACAATTCTCCTCCCTTCCTCCTACTTTCAGTTCCTCTGAGTGCCTTATTTTCCATATTTATGCACAGGTTGCAAATGCAGAGGTCTGGGATATTTGGGGGAGGAGGCAAATGAGCCGTGGGCCTTGCTATTGGTACTGGTGCCCTGCAAAGGACGTGGCATCAGCTTCTGAAATGACTCTGAGAGGCCCATCATTTCTCCAAGTGGCCGCTTCTGCCCTTGGGCAAGCCCATACAGCAGTGCTGTGGATGGCATGGCAGAGAGGTCCTTCTAGGAAGCATCCATTGTCAAGCGTCTTGGTGGAATGGTAGCCATAGAACTAGCTCTGGGTACAGACATGCATGCGTGCTGGAAACTTTACCGAAGTTCATTTTTGCATTGATATGATCCACAACTGAAGGCTAAGCATTCATCTGCATTTTACTGAGTCTAAAATACTGTGAGGGGCCAGGGAGATGGCTCAGTGGAATAAGCGCTTCCCTGGCAAACACAAGGGCCTGAGTTCAATCCCCCTGGTTCCACAAAAACAAAAACAAAAACAAAAAAATAAAATAAACTACTGTGAACCTGAGTTATTATAAAAATGGAGTCTCAAAGTGCTACAGAAAGTCAAACTTATTGGCTGGTTGGTGAAAAGATTTTTTCCAGTTGAAATGTTTTGTATACATTAGCTTTGCCATAGCGGTGGCAACAAAGGATGCCTTTATGATATCCTTGCTAAGAGCCATTAGGATGTTAATAAATAATTTAGCCTTTTTTCTTCTTTTCAAGAGGTGGGACATCTCCAGACTTTCTGTTTGCCAGTTCTCTCTTTGGAAACTTTTTGTATTCCTTCCCTCCCCTCTGTGGGGGTCTGAGTAAAGCAGAATGGGCTGCAGTAGAGAGATGGGAGGAATTCTTTCCTCCTGAGACATGGCCAGTTGGGGCAGAATTCTGGGACAGAGACCAAGTTTTCTGCCAACAGTACAGAGCGTGAAACTGTAGCATAGTCTTTAATGTTGTTATAACTTTATTTTCCACATTAAATTAATGGAAATACTTCATAGGAGTAGTGCTGTTTGTGGAGGCAGCGCGGCAGAGCTGAGCATATCTCTGGGCATTCGTCCACGGGGGAGCCCAGGGGTAGCCTCAGGAGATTAAGCTTTCATCTTACAATCAAAGCACTCAAAGGGGGCGCTATAAGATCATTTTACATACTGTGTTCTTCAAAGATAGGCAGCCACCTGAGTTGGTGTAGCAATGAGAGTCGATGAGGTACGATAAAAAGACCCAAGACTTCATATAGATGTAAAAGTTGGAGCAAACCTCAGTTCTATTACTTATTAACATGACTGGTGGAAATTGCTCACCCTATCTGATTTTCAATTTTCTCATATTTCAAAACTAGGAAAAAGGAACTTGTGTGTCTTTGATCCTGAGCACAGGATCAGAAGTTGATTGCTAGTAAAACAATGGATTAAATTCTAAAGGTGAGGGGTGGCAGGAGAAAATTCTATTTCCATGCCAGTTTTACTTTTCAGACATAGTATATGAAAGATTTAAGTTTTAGTATTTCACATATATTCTGTAATTTTATTTTATTTTATTTTTTGTAACTGAACATGTTGACAACTTGTCTGAGAATCTGGCTTCAGTTAAAAATTTATCACTTTTAATTTGACTAGTAATTTTCATCTTTTTCTGGCTTGTATTAAGTTTATCTTACTTTTGCCACTGGTACATTCTTTTTATATTGTCCATTGTTTTAGAAGAAAATAATGACAAATTACAGTGAAATAGTTAAATAATTATACCACTTTTGATTTTTTTGTTTAGATCACTCTATTCATGGACATTGTTTGTGGAGTATAATTATTGTTAATTAATATAGCTACAAACAACCTCCAAATGTCAGTGATTTAACTATTTTGTTCATGTAGTAATGAAGATGATCTTGGTTGGGCAAGCTTTCTTTCTTTTTGGTTTTTTAAATGTATTTGGTATAGGGTCTTACTATGCAGCTCAGAATCATGGTGATCCTCCTTCTTTCAGCCTCCCCAGCACTGGGATTACAGGCGTGCGCCACCACGCCCTGCCTCAGTGGCTGGCTCAGGGAGCCTGCGGGAAGGACTGGTGTAGCATGTGGTGCTGGGGGTTGAACCCTGATCCCTGCACTTGCCTAAGTAGGCGCTTAGTCTGCTGAGCTATCTCACTAGCCTCTGGGTAACCCTCCTTTAAAATGAAACTCAAGGGTCCTGTCAATCCTCTGTGGCTCTTCCACCCTGGCAGGCCCATGCCAAATCTGCTATATTCAGCCACGGATGAGCAAAGAGAAAGAATGGGGAGAATCCCTCAGGTCTTTTAAAGGGTCAAGGATAAAAGTACATACATCACAGCTGCTCACACATATTGGCCATCAGTTGTCACAATATGCCATCTAGATGAAAGGAGTCTGTGAGATGGACATTTTTTTCCTTGTGCTCAGGGGAAAGACTTTGTGGTTTTGTGAACATGTCATATTGCCTTCCTGACAGTATTTCTGTCAAATGAAATTGTTAGCTGACAAGATGCCACCAGAGGGTCTTTCTGAAAGGTTGTTCATCACCTTATGTACAAAATGCTAGTTTTGGTGGATGGGCAGTAGTTTATAGCTGTCCATACATGATGAGAATGTTGGATGTATGACGGTTGAGGACGACGTGTATATCAGGCTCTCTGTGATTGAATAAGTTGTTGCAAAAAGAGTAATATGTTTATGTGGAAATGCTTAGCATGGTGTCTGCCTTGACTGGTGGTTCTCCTAATTTGAAAACTATGGCCATAGACATTGGTTTTCTTTTCTTTTAAGGAAAGGGAATTGTGTTTTTAAAGAAAATCAATTCTCTCATAGTTTCCTCTAGCAAACTCTAGTGATGGATGGGTTCCTGCCATTTTTTATATATTGCCAAACTTGATTTGTCTACAGTACGGTCATATTCATTTTAAATGGGTCTCATAGAAATAGTAAAATATGTGATCATCACTCTTCTTATACTCCTCCATCAATGCCAAAGCCATTTGGCCATCTGTAAAACTTTACTTCTTTTGGCATGCTTAAAATCTTTTTCTTATTTGTCTATTTCTTACCCATCATTCAAAGTATATTATCTGCTATATTCTTTTTTTTCCCCCAATGCATTTGGTACAGGGTCTCACTATGCATTTCGGACTAGTAGTGATCCTCCCGTTTTCAGCCTCCCCAGCACTGTGATTACAGGTGTGCACTACCATACTCAGTCTCAGTGGCTGGCTCAGTGGGCCTGGGGGCAGGGCCAGCATGGCATGTGGTGACAGGGATTGAACCCCAAGTCCTACACTTGCCTAAGCAGGTATTAGCCCACTGAGCTATCTCACTGGCCCTATCTTCTATATTATTGTGGATTGTTTTTTCTGGTATGTGTGAGGACTGTAGCATTGTAATAATTCTATATCTAAGAAGCCTTCTACTGACTTCTCATTCAAAATAAGGAATGCTCATTTCTCCTTTGCTTTCTGTCAAGAATGTATTTTATGTGAGACTATCTCAGGAAAACGAGGATTTGTCTACAAAATTCAGAATATTAAATTATCCCAATATACTACTGTCACCTAAAATTTACCAGTCACACCTTTTTAATGTGAAGTGTTGCAAGAAGTAATTTTCTATTAAGAACATATGAGTGATTCCTTACCCTTTTCTTTAATCTTATCTGCATCACAAAAGTAGAATTTTCTAAAATCTACTGGGAATGAGCCAAAATTTGTCCTGCCTCTCTTGTCTTGACAGGCCCCCTATGCAGCCAACAGCTGCCTCATAATGGGGACACTTACGAATGGAACTGGGACAATGTTCTGTCTGATCTGATTTGAATTTGAAAGAGCTAACTTGCTCAATTTCAGAGGTATCATGACCAGCAGGCATGGGGACCATGTTTCTTTGCTTCTTTACCAAGCTTCTTATCAGTTTCCTGTGCAACTCCCTTCTTTTGCTTAATAAGTTTCTGGATGTTCTCCTTTATTAATGTTAAAAATTCCTTTTCAGATGAATCACTCATTCACATGCTCATATTAAGATTTTCATTTCCCAGTTTTATCACAGCTGGCATAATTAACAATGTCAAGTTTTAAAACTATATTGTGACAACATTTAAACTTGTTATGCTTTGCCTGTGGATGTAATTAAGACAGTGTGTTTGGTATCAGTTTATTCTTAAAAAGCAAAGTAAAAGCAGATGAGGTGTATTTATAGACTCATCAGCCAATGAATGGATGAAAGAGAAAAAGAAATTAATGGGGAAATGTCAGCCAGAATGGAGGAGGGACCCACTGCCAAGTTCATTTCCAGACCAACTATTTGGAATTTATTCC
>PVKA01006892.1:0-47500 GCA_004027165.1 Ctenomys sociabilis
AAAACAACACTGAGATATCATCTCACTCCAGAAAGAATGGCTATCATAAGGAAATCAACCAACAACAAATGTTGGAGAGGTTGTGGGGAAAAGGGAACACTTCTCCACTGCTGGTGGGAATGTAGACTGGTACAACCATTGTGGAGGTCAGTGTGGAGACTCCTCAAAAGAGTAGGACTAGAAATCCCATTCAAGCTGGGTACCCCCCTACTTGGAATTTTCCCAAAGGAACTGAAAACATTGTATCATAGTGATATATGTGTACCTATATTTATAGCAGCACATTGTATGATAGCAAAATCTTGGAAACAACCAAGATGTCCATCACATGAGGAAAGGTTGAAAAGATGTGGTATTTCTACATAATGGAGTATTACTCAGCTATTAAGAATGATAAGTTCGAAGCATTTATACTGAAGTGGATGCCACTTGAACATATACTCATAAGTGAAATAAACCAGACACACATGTGTACATATCATATAGTCTCCCTAGTATAACAAGTGAAAAGCAGAAATACAAAAGGAAACGTACAACAAGTAAAATCAATTGAGTCAGATAAGGCAAAGTGAATGGCATATGCTGCAGGATACTAATCAGCTTTTCTTCTGGATGGTTAACAACCTAAGATCCCAAGTCAGAGTTGGAGAAATAGAAGAGCCACAAGACCAGCCAACATTTTGGCCCTAGCATTTCAAGGTCAGCGAAGACTCAGGACATAGGAGAACCTGTACTGCAACATCATGCAACTCAGTTGAGCTCCAAATTTTCTGAACAAGGAGATTATGAAGCCACAGAGTAAAGAGACTGAAGTTCTATAGTGTGCCTGGGAAGAATCATATGAAGAGAAAACTTTCTCTCAAGCTCTCACAGAGAGCAAACTGGTCAAGCATTGACCGTGACTCATCCACATGGATGACACAGACAAAGGAACTACAGAATAATGTACAGGACTACAAGATAAAACCTTAGAGGACTTCACTGACCACATAGGAAATATAAAGTTCATGTGTTGGTATATAAGTCTTGATTTATCTAGGTCTTAACCATCCAGCAGAAAAGTATAAAAATGAAGTATACATTGTGAGGCCATAATATTAAGCTGAGCTGTTAATGACTATGGTCGACAATTTCTTTGAATAACTCACTATGGTTGTAGAATGCTGACTTTGTTGGAATGTGATGTCGAGTTCAAGCACCTAAATTAGTTGAATGACAATGGCGTGCCCACCTTTGACAGATGTAGACAATGGAAGGAGTGTAGAAAGGAATAATCATGATGTGTGTGTATAGACAGTACAGTTGGGATAGATAATGCTGGGCTTCTACATAATCCTGTGAGAGGCAAGATCTGCACTAATGGTGGTTGGACAGGATATTATGTCGGCTTTTAGTACTACGGTCATCCACTGGGAAAATAATTATTGAATTTTTGATATAATTCAGGTATAAGAAATAAGATAAGTAAGCAGCTGCACTCTTAATTCACTGATAGGAGATATCTGCTAAAATAATATCTGTAAATATAATATCATGTATGCACCTTATACAATACCAAAACATTATGAAAACAGTTTCCAATGTATTAATTTATCGAATCTGTATTGTTAAGGTGTCTTGAAACTGTCTGATTGACATTTGTAGTTCAATAAAATAAAATAGAAAAAAAAAAAGAAAGAAAATTTTAAAAAGATATACAGACCAAGTAAGGCTATGAAAGATACTCACCACCATTAACTATTAGGCTAATACAAGTTAAAACAGCAATTGGGAAACTTCTACACATTTGCTAGAATGGCTAAAATAAAACCCAACAATATCAAATGCTAACAGATACATGGAGAACTATAGCTAAAAGTTTGACAGATCAGGGCCAGGGAGATAGCTTAGCGGTCTAAGTGCCTGCCTGGCAAGGGTAAGGTCTTGAATTCAATCCCTGGTTCTAGAAAAAGGAAGTCTGACAGATCCTTGTTATGCTAATTATAGGTATTAATCCAAATGAAAGAAAACCTTAAAGTTCACACAAAAGCCTGTGTGTTTGGGAGGTTTTTATTCATAGTCACCAAACATTGAGGACATCATAAACATCCCCAAGCTGTGAAGTGATGCACTGAGGTGGCTCCACACATACTATATCAAAGTGACGTCAGGTGGCCCTGCTTACTGTGTCCCTTTGGTCTCAAGGAGCACTCTTGGGAGCTGTATGAAGATGCCACCTCTGGAGTCATCTTCCCCACAAACACACCATCTGACCATCCAGAAAAGAGCAATGGTCTTCTGGGGAGAGGAACAAAATGTGGATGCTCCCGAAAACTTTCGAAACCATGAAAAACAAGAGAAGACAGTGGGTCACAGTTTTTCCTTGGAACAGAAAAAGAACGTTAACAAGAAAAAAAAAAATTTGAATCCAAATAAAGCCTGAAGTTTTGTTAACCATTGTTTATTAAACTATTAACAATTTTCAGGTTGTGGAGCTTTTCAGATTTCATATTAGGGAGGGTCAATGTGTATATCAAGGCTGATTTCTCCCTTAGCTAAAGGTGTCATGGTTGCTCAGTGGTACCGCCGCATTTATAGTTAATCAGGTCCAGGAGGCTTAATGGGGCCCAGAAATGACAAGTACCAAACAAATTGCTTTGGCTAGAAAGGGAGGGGAGTCATGAGGCAATCGGCTTTGACAAGTTCTAGGTTGTACACCAAGCACTAGACAAGTGAGAAGCCACTAGGAGAAATGCTCAAGTCAAAAGTCTAATTTAAGTATCAGATTCACTGAGTGCCAAACAGTCAAGAACCAAGGCCTGGCTAGAAGAGACCACAACAGCAGAAGAAAGTGAAGCCCAACAAAGGGCACACAGGAACTCTGAACTTTTAGTAACTTATTTTTTTAGTAAATCTAAAATTATTTGAAAACAAAAATTTTTTTTTTAAATAAAAGCATGTCAGGTGCACAGTAGGATTTCAATAAGTGCTATTAGGATTATTTTGAGGACAAAACATTGGTAGAAGGAAATTATAAAACCACTATCTACTTTGTCTAAAATTTCATAGATGGTAAAAAGTGTAAGTGGTAACAGCTCAAAGCAAGAAAGGATGCAAGTATTGTCTGGCCTAATCCTGTCAGTTTGCAAGGGGGAAAAAGAGAAACTCAAGAAAACATGCAAAGAAAAGGAAAAGTAAGAGCTAAGTGGAAATAACAGAAATAATAGCACAAGTGAAAGGAGTACAGTAATAACATTAAAAAACACCTACTGTGTGTCAAGCACCATACTAGGTGCTTAACTCTCAATTATCTCATTCACAACAACCCTGCAAGATACTTTTGATGACAGCCTTCACTTTACAGATGAGGCTGCTACAGATCAGCAAGGTTAAGTAGTGTGCTTAGGATTACACAGTTAGCAAGTTGCAAGCATGGACTTTAAACCCAGGCGAAGAAAGGGACTAGCATTAGAAAGGGGACTACATAGTAGGCACACTGCCAAGTGGCTCCTAAACTTTAATTCTTGAATCGCTTACTACTGTTCTATCAGTTCAGATTATCCCAAGCTTGTTAATGAGAAGATGTGTCAAGCTGTATAACTGTTCTTCTACTGCCACATGGACAGCTGGGATTTAAACTTGGGTCTACTAGACTCAGTCCTGTGGCCTCTTTCCTGTAGCCTTTTTCCCATCACAGGGTCTGCCTTATACCTGTAGGACAAGCCAGTAAGATCAAACTAGAGGCTCTATCCTCTTGTCCCCTGTAGTCAGGAGAGATTAGTTTCCGTAGCTATCTGTACAACTTCTGCTGTTTTACATGAAGAAAAGACATCTTTTCCTGTAATTCCTCAAGATTCATAGAGCTAACCTAGGGCTTCCAAGAGCCTTAAGACATCAGGTGAGAACTGTGTTCATTTTACAAGTTTCAAAACTCACCCGATGCCTAGTAAAGCATTAAGAGAATCAGTGAGATGTTAACGTAGGACAAGATTAGCTGAGGCTGATGTCAGATGCACTGGCCAAGCCCTAACTGTCCACGACCAAGAGGTTATGAAAAGTATAACATGTTTTTAGACATATTGGGGAAAAGAACAAAGCAATCATCTGTCTGTATCCCTCTCCCATATGTGGCCACAAATGGAACACATTGAAAAGGTCACAAGAGATCAGCAGATTTAGTGAACTAGGTACAATACAGCTTTGTGGTCCGGTTTATTTTCTCATGACAATGTAAAATATAGATTGAGATAAACTAAAATCCCTCATATTTGGCTTTATAGCTTAAATTCATAAATTCTCTACATTCATTAGAAAGTGATGTACTATCTGCACCCACTTGAAAAGATAGCATCCCAAGGGACAGATAGGGGAATATTAAAAAAATCCTGATCAAAGAAATATTGCTTCTTCCCTCCTTTCGTTGAGCAGATGTGCAATGTGTCTAGAAAAGAAATGCAAAAATTCCTGAGTGATTTATTTGATGAACCTAGTTTTAACTGAGGTTATTGCATGCCTGATATCCTGACGGGGGTTATTAGTTTTCAGTCGAAAATGACCAAAGAGAGTCCCATTCACTTCATCAATATGGCCCATTTATATGTTGTCAGGAAAGTGACAGCAGGCCGCCAGAGCACTCTGTCTTTGAGGCATTTCTCTATTAGATGGTTGCTTGTCTTTATCATGGAGACTTCTGGCTATTTAAGAAGCCCCAGGCCGGGAGAGAGATGTCTATCCCATCCCAGTGTTTCGGACATTAAAAGCAGATGCATCACTTAGAAAAATGATTCTTTTACTCAGTGGCATCACAAAAGCTCTTATTTCTCACACACACACAAATGAAAACAGATCCCTCCAAATACACTTTTTCTCAAGTGAAAGTTGACTTTGGCTTCTCCAGTGACATTTTGTATAGTCCACATTTGGAAAGCAATAAAATTATTTTCAAAAAGCGATGAGTAAACTTTATTAGGGACCATCTACTAAACCCACTAGCATCCTTCTGTGGGTATGAGCTGTTCTCACTCTGTAGAGGACAGTGTACTACCTACAGCCTATTTATTTTATTTTATATTTTATTTTGGTGGAATCAGGAATTGAACTCAGGCCCTTGTGCATGCCAGGGAAGCGCTTATTCCACTGAGCCATCTCCCAGCCCCATACAACCAATTTTAAAATAACATGGAAATTTGTAAAATGTGTAAGCTCAGAAAAAAAAAAAATGGAGAGCGGGAGAGTGATTCATCTACAGACTGAGGAAGCTCCTAGCACTCATCCAGGAATGGGCTATGGATGGATGATTTCGGGGTCCACTGGCAAAACCTGTGAAAACCTGAGAGTAAGACTGGTGTCACATGTGAAATCTACATGTTCCGGAAACTTTTGCCATCCCACAACACCTCCCTAGACTGTCACAATACTAGCAAAACTAGCAGTGAGCAGGTAGCACTGTTTATTGTGTGCCTTACTATGTGGGTGACATGTGGGTGACTTTAATCCTTGCAGAAACCTGTGTTATGATTGCCACTTCACAGACAGGCACTTGAGGCTGAGAGGAGTCATATAGTTCACCCCTAAAGCCCACAATAGAAGGGACAGAGCTTGGATCCCACCTCCAGTCCTGTGAGTCTGAAGGCGGCCACTAGCCACACTGTACTGCACCTCCAGGTTTGCCCTGTTCTACTTGTGTGTTTGGGAGCCTATTTCTCTCACCTGCACTCAGTGGAAGTGAATTTGTCTCCGTATCCTTGACAACTAATACAAAGCCTGACCAAAGTAGATGCTTCTTTCTAAAGAAAGGAGAAAATGGAGACTTACGGTTTTAGAAATTTGAAATTTAGAAATTTACCACCCTATGTAGGGTGGATTCATTGAGATCTTATATATAAAGTGTTTCAAACTGTGGCTGGTGCAACACAGGAGTTATATATGAATGACTTTCATGACTGAGTGTTTAGAATAGCATCTCACCTTTGGGAGCACTTCTCTACTTCGACAGCATTGGAGAAACGTGAGCAACCTGTAGAGGAACTCTGTAGCAGGATACGTGGCACAGAAAGGCTTGGAAGCCAATCAGAAGTGACAAATGAAAAACTGCCCATCCAGGCAGTGCAGATAACTCAGGAGTCTAAGCACCTGCCGGCAAGTGCAAGGACTCTAGTTTGATCTCTAGCACCACATGCCATGCTGGCCCAGAATCCAGGCATGGTGAGCTGGCCCTCAAAACCAGGCATGGTGGCACAAGCCTGTATTCCCAGCATTGGGGAGGCTGAGACAGCAGGAAGATCACTATAAGAGCTTTATAGCAAGACCCTGTACCAAGTCAATCAATCTTTTTTTCAAAAAGCCCATCCACATCACTCCTTTTTTGTTTTATATATGTAATCATTTTACTATGCTATATGTTGTATGTGCTATAATAAACATACATGATATTGATTTTACATACAGATCACATATGATACTTAATGATACGACATCATATGATTAAAGAAATTGTATCTTAATGCAAAATGAAAGCAATTCTTTTTTATTTTTATTTTTTGGTGGTACCAGGGATCAAACTCAGGACCTTAGGCTTGCCAGGCAAACAATTATTCCACTGAACTATCTCTCCAGCCCTGAAAGCAATTCTTAAAAGAGGGATTTTTAAAACAAACCTTTGCTCTGTGAGACTGAAGGAAATTAATGGGGTTTGAGAGTAGGAGTTCGCCTGTGTGTAACACTGAAGGTACAAACTATTCCTTGTTTAAAAAAAGCAGAGCAGGCCGTTGATGTTTAGGAGGAGCCCCTGGCCTCCTCTGTGAAGGCTTTTTGCAGATGCAATCTTAAACGTGAGCCTAGAGATGTAGCTTTCATTGTCCTCTCTGGCGCTGTGAAGGCTGGCCTGTGAGTCGGACATTGTTACTAGCACCAGGGGCATCGTGTGACTTTTTTCCCAGACCTTCGCTGGATATTTCCCAAGATGATAATGAGAAAATGATTACAGTGAAACCTGTTTGTCTCTGATTACAAGGAGCCCAGGAACAATCCTTCTCAAGGCACAGTCCAGGCAGGATCAGGGCGATGTCCCTGCTCTGTGATTTCAGTGACGGACACTCCTGCTTTGCAGGCCTCCCATGAGCTGAGTTTCTCTCAGCAAAGCAGTTGGCTGTTGAAATGACTTCTAAGCCTCTCTCATCAGCAGGTTCGGAGGGCAGAGGGCTGGCTACTTCTTGGTCCCTTGGATGGGTAAAAGTGTGGAAAGTTGAAGTTACTGTTATAAAGTCCCAATCTGTACCTAAGCTTCAGTTCACTGGGTCACACTGGAGTGAAACGCTCCATTGCACTGGCTTTATAGAGCAATTAGGAACTATCTGATCTAAAGAGAAGAAGAAAAGAAAACTTGGGATGAACAGATCCATGCCAGTGTATTTTTCCCCAGGAAGCATCAGACTAATTCCTGGGGTTGGCATGCTGATCCAGTTGTCTCCAGTACTTGGAGGGAATCCGTGAGTTTCCTACTTTCCTTGGAGATAAACATAAGTGGCTTCAAAATAATGAATACTTAAATATTGTTTATAACATGCTATCAAGTAGACAATATCTGTATTGAATTTTAAAAGAATAACTTCACAGATAAATATACATTTCATAAGTAAATATATATTTTAAGGACTGTGGTCAATTAAGAGTATCCTATTCATCCATAAAAATGGCTATCTTTTCATAGATAAATATTAGAGTATATATATATATATATATATATATATATATATCTCCCCCAAAGAGGAGCTAGGGGTTAATTAAGAGCATCTTTTCAAATCCTCTCTCTGAACAAAGTATACAGAAAAATCCTTTAGCAGCACAACTTTTCCCTTTGATTCCAAAGCAGTATCGTGCCCCAGAGGCTCCCTCCCATCCGTGTCCTGAGCGTTCTCAGCACAGCAGCCACTAGCTTACATCTGAAAGACTCTGAACTGAGGCACTGAGAGCCGAGACCATGTTTATTATGTTGTCTTCATGATCAAGTCTCATTTGCATCCCCCTCTTTTGTCCAGTTTTGTCAGAGATGGGTATTCCATTGCCATTCAAATATTGTAGGTGCATGAATTCAGCAAAATAATCCAATATAGCCCAGTAGTCCATAATTGTAGAAGGACCATTTTGTAGTGAAAAAATATACATATCTGTATATGCAAAATAGTTAAGATAGATATACAGGTACTTTCTCTTAGTTCAATGAGAAGAAAGATTTGAACTAAGAGTGTTTGGACAGAATATCATGTCTGCATCTTATACTATGAATGACTACTATGAAGACAACAATATGCAATGTACTAATTATCGTAACTGTCTTACTAACCTATTTTGAAACTGTCTCATTGCTATTTCTTTCTCAATAAAATTAAGAAAAAAGCCCCAAAGATTTGATGACTGATAAGCCCAGGCCTTTCTGCTGCAAACAAAATAAACCACAGCAAACCAAAACCAAAAACAGAGACAAATCAACCATCTTCTCTCTATATTTAGACCCTGCCCTTTGTTCTGTTTAAAAAGCCTCTTTCAGAATTAGCATCCCCTCCTTCCTCTCCCTGCCCCCCTTCAGTTTATCTTAAAGGCTTTCATTTTTTATTGTTTTGGGAACCATTCATTTGCACTTGTGAAAGATACCGAATTGGTGCTCTTAGAAGAACTTGAACTTTTCAGATAAAAGATGTGTTCCTGTGGTTGATATTTAAATTGTTAGCATTGACAAGATTACCTACAGGGTTTGGCCCTATTAACTTGATTATTGACCCATTGTTTATTGTCATTGTCACAGTGCTTAACCGAGAAAGGTCAGATCAGAGGGAAGGACAGAAGGACTGATTTTCTGAGGAGTAGCCACACTCCTCTGCTTGCTCATGGGGATGTTTGCCACAAAATGTTTCTGACTCCAAAAACCAAACAAAACAAAAATATTCTAATCTTAAGCTCACTTAAGAATCTGCAAATTTAAAAAAAAGTCTGCAAATTTGAGCAGGAACTAGTATTTTATAAAATGTCCATACATGTACTCTTTGGGCCAGGAATTCTGCTTTTAATTCTAACTGTACAAAAAAGTGGCCAAACACAAACACGAAGAGTTACATGAAGAGCTGGTCAGGTTAGCTTCGAATAGAGTAGCAAAATGCTAATGACACTCTAAGTGTCCAGGGATTTCTCTAGGTAAATTATGCTATTGTTCATAATTCCATAACTCAACATCATACAGTTTCAAAAATAATTCCCAAATATAAGACAAAAAATTCCATGTTTTCTTAAGTAAGCTATGCATCTTCTTTAAATGCAAGGAGTGAGCCTAACTTCATAAGAAATGACAGATTTGTAGATGAGTAACAAAAAAACCCACAAGGCTCCATCTGTGCTTACCACTGGGAGAAATGTTTTCATTCATTCTGAAATTTTGCTGTGCTTTCTGGATTTTCTACCACAAGCACCCATCTCCTTCATTACTGAAACAAAAGCAAGCAAGTAGCATCTTAACACGGGCAGGGAGGCAAGCGCTTGTGATTCTGTATTTATCTGAAAGATGGCTCCATGGTCAAGGACACAGAGAGGCAGGACTGCAAGCTGGGCTCGCGGCTGCACCGTTTCAGGACGTGTATAGAGTTGTCAAAAGAAGTCTCACAACATGCCTCTAGCTCCCAGCTCCTTATTAATGCCACATGTGCTCTTGTAAGGTTGAGTTATTAAGTGATACACAATAATTGTCTCTACCCCAAAGTAGACATTTATTTCCCTCCACTCACGCAGTTCTAGTTCGGTATCATTTATCACAATGGCATTGTAAGAATCATCTCAGTGGGTTGCTTCCCTCCGACCTCTCTTTTAATGCAAGGCGACCTAAATGGCCCTAGTAAGAAATTAAACATAATTACCTATGGACTCGCACAGGGTAAAATGAGATCGCGCAGGCTCCCGAAGTGGAACAAGGCATTTGGAGGCCCCTAGTTCTCAGTCCTCCCCAGAGTTAATTTCCTCCCTCCTTGACAACGCTTACATGGAGCCACACAATGACCTGTTTAGTTGGCAGTGGAAAATTATGTCATTTGCAAGCAAGCTTTCAGCTGTGATATTTTATAATTGTTAAGATGAAAACCCGATAATCCTCTCCCCCTTCACATAAACTGCAATCCATCTTTAAACCTGTGATAATTCCTAAAACCTGCCGCTTAATAAACTAACAAACCCCAGGCCTATGTGATTTTACTGGGAGTCAATCTTTGATCAGCCAAGCTGAAATGGGTCTGATAAGGGGACGCCCTTCCACTCTGGAGTCGCCACTTGAGTGCGTTATTGCTGTGTCCTCCCCATCCTCAAGTGCCAAATAAGCAGAAGTCTTCCCGAGCTTCTTATCTCTTTCACTTTCTTCTTGAGATCTCTGTCGCTTTAATCCCGCATGTCTGCTGCTGGTTAACAAGGAAATCCTATGTCAATTATCGCCAACAACTTCCTGCTGCGAAGCAGTGGGAAATCAAAGCGTTTGAGAGCCTTTTCACACCAGCGAGTGGTGCAGGGCCTAATTAAATGGCCCTCATATCCTGCAGCCTGGCAGAGGCCACATGATAGATAGCTAATGAAAGATAGCCTCATTTTGCTAGGAACAATTTGGAGGCTGGTGGGCTGTCCAGCAGGCTGCAGGTGTGCCCCAAGTAGGGCAGCATAGCTGCATGGCTGCGTGGCTACGAGGCTGCGTGGGCTTTTCCACTTCTGCTAAATTTAGGAGGACTGCTGTCAGCGATGGACAGCAGGGTCAGAAGGGAGCTGACCTTTGGAAAGGTCCATCTTATCAGCTGCTGTATCAATTCAGTGAGGCCTACCAGGGACAGACTCTTGGACATTAAATCCAGGCCCGGAAGGAGACCACTCCCTTAGGGAATCGCTTCCATAGCTCCAGGACAGAGATTTCCCCTCCCACTCAGAAATTCTCTGCTAATCCAGTGATACTTTTTTCAAATATATGTATTTTTCTAAAATCACTAAAAATCATTTCCTTGAAATGACTTAGTCCTGCTAGAGGTACACTTAATTTAGACAAACTAAACTAAACTAAAAATACACATATCTTTTGGCAAGAGGAATACTCACATTTTCTCAGGCAAGGCAGCTTCCTCTAGAGCAATTGTTCTCCAAGCGTGCTTCTGGGCCGACACCATCTATGGATCTTGGACCATGTTAGAAATGCATGTTTCTCAGGCCCCAGCCCATGCTTCCTATTCAATTAGATGATTGCAGGGTCAGAAAAATCTAATTTTTAAGAAGCCCTCCATATGAGACTGAGGCATGTTAACTTTTGAGAATCACAGATCTAGCACATGTCCAAAAGTCTTATTCTGAAGGTGACCAGTTGGGGCTGTTAATGGCGGATCTCACCATCACGTCACACTCTGCTGTTCAACCTGACCGGCTATTTACCTACCACCAAATGCCTGTGCATGAGCCTGGAGTCATTCTTGAGTTCTGGCTCAGTATTGAGACGACCTGTTTTCACTGAAGGAGCTGGAGTGGTACAGTAGTGGCAGGTGTGGGGGGCGCAGAGTATGCCCATTGGAACATTTAACTCTACTTTCTAGAGGTGTGATTCTTAGCCTTTTGGATTTTTAAAAAATTCAGACAACCAAATAGAACTTGTTGCTCTTTATTTTATATGAACAACCTTTACCTATGACAACATTTTGTAAAAGAAAAAGGCACTTGTAAACAGGACAAAGGAAATAGGAAGGATATAATTTCAGAAGAAAGGTCAACCACTTAAATGGAATCAGGGCCAGGGATAAAGTTTTAACAGCTTAAGCACCTGCCTGGCAAGCACAAGGTCCTGAGTTCAATACTCAGTACCAAAACTAAATGAATAAATAAATAGAATTAGTTTAGGCCAGCCAGATAGCTCAGCCAACTAAAGTGCCTTCTTTGGCAGAGTGCAGCGGTTGGGGTCCGATCCCATGTGCCCTGCCTGCCGCACCCCTGGTGTGCACTAAGACAGCAATTGAGATTGGGTGTGGTGGTTCACCCCTGTAATCCCAGAGCTTGGGAGGCTGAACACAGGAGAATCACAGTCTACATAAGGAGACCCTGTAGACCCTACCCTAAATTCATAAAAATAATGGATTAGTTTATATTTATGAAAATCTCATGATGCTGTTCTTGTGTTCTTTTTTATCTGAAAATCTGTGAGCTCCTTAGCAGGAAATAGCACTGACTTGCCAGTTGTGGTTTGGAGCAAAACTTTCCCCTAATGGCTCACATGTTCACAAGGGGGGGCTTTGAAAGGTAGCTAGACCATGAGGTGATAAGCTCATCAGTAGGGTAATCAATTGATGAACTCATGGCTGAATGTGCTTGTTTTAGTTACTTCTTTGTTGCTGGGACAAGACACTCAACACCCACAAGCTAAAGGAGGAAAGGCTTAATTTGTAAAAGCTTCAGTCCACAGTCTGTTGCCTCCAAGGCAGGGTGGCATGGCAGAGGAGAAATAGTTCCTGCCTGGGTAGGACAGAAGTAACAAGAAGAAAGCCTTCCTTCCCCTTGTATCCCATCTAGGCTACAAGCCTAATTGGACAATGCTACGCTCGGGGTGGACCTTCCCATCACCCACACTCATAACTGTGCTAAACCAATCAGTGGGCCAATATAGTTACCAATCACCCTTAATTTTATTAATACCTTAGATCCAGCTACCTCTGAAAGGCCCCACCTATGACTATATATGGCTTTGGGGGAGCATCTAGAGATAAGCTGTGACCACGTTATTAGGAGATGCAGCCGAGATGGAGGAAATAGATCTCGAGAGGTGTGACCTGGAAGGGTGTCATCTCTGCCCCTTCTTTTCCAGCTCTTTTTTCATTTTTGTTTCAGGATGCCAATGATGAACAGCCTGCTTCTGCTGGGCTCTCATGCTTCTGTGCCTTGGAGCCAGCTGGCCATGGGCTGAAATCTCTGACGCTGTTCGCCTAAACCTTTTCTCCTTTTAGTTGCATGTGTCTTGGCACATCGGACAGTTTGAAAAGCATAGAATTAGAGCTGTAGGAAACCTCAGAGTGATTTGGTCCATTTCACTTGATTTTACAAAGAAACTGAAGTTCACAGGTGTCATGAAACTGCCCCAAGGACACTTAATGAAGCCTTGATCATGGGCAGCCCTAAACCCAATAGTCCTCAATTTTTATACACACAAATTGCATATGCTTGCAAATTGCCTTAAATATTTTATGAACAAGACCAATTATAAATAGAAAGATACTTTAATGACCTTTCTGCTTCCTGATGTCTTTTTTGAGATGAGAGTCCCAGAACTGTCATCTCTTAGTCTTTGCAGGGGAAATCCCCTCCTGGGTTCAAGGCAAACACTATGGACCACCCAGTCTCCTATCTCTCTCTGTCTACCCACAGGGTCCAGAAAATCACTGCCAGGTGCCCAGGGTTGAACCTACAAACTCTCTGCTGGTTCTGTTTTCCCTCTTCTGGTTTGTACAATCTCAGGACTTGGGAAGGACCTTTCTAAGAGTACCTCACTGATTCACCTTTCCAACAGGTAGAATCACCTAGGACACTGTGGCCCAGTGGTTAAAAGTGCCCCCAGCACCATCATTGGAGCCATGAATTTGAAATGACAGTAATTAATAATTATAGTAATTTTGCATTTCTGGTTATATCAAAATAAATGGGAAAATAGGAATCCTAATCCATAACTGTTTCTCTATAGTCTAACTCTGGAAGGTTTTCTGATGCCTTACAGTCTTTCAGTAGAGCATTTCCACAGCAAATCAGCAAATCCCACACATGCCATTTCTTTGAAGGGGAAATATAGCAGTTTCCAAATTGAGAAAGAAAAATTACAGATTTCCACTTGGGAGCTAATGATGACGTCACAGTAATATTTTCTTCCCCTAATGCCAATAATCCAAGTAATCTGATGTCCAAATCCATTGCATTTGCTACACCTGGCATTTGAAATGCTTCAGAATCTTGGGGCTTGTCTTTAGTCACTATCTTCACTGCCCAACACCCATGTCTTACAGAACAGGTTTATTCAGCCTGTATTCACAGTCCTGGTTGGCCAGTTCCAAGGAAGAACAGTAGGACCAAAGTCACAGAATCCAGTCACTGTGCAAGGTTCTTTGGATAGATAACCTCATCTATGACTAGGTTCTCATGGTGGGTGGACTTTACAGAGCAGGAGACTGAGGCACACCAAACATAGATTTGTTGCTTAATTAATCAGTGAGGGAATATGGGCAGAAATTCAAGATGCTCAGAGAGTAAAGAATGGTAAACTGGCTGCTAAAGCTCTATCACACCTGCATCCAAAAAAAAAAAAAAAAAAAAAAAAAAAAAGGGAGAAAGAAGAGGGGCAAGAGTCTCAACTAATAACATCTACCTCTAATACCATTTGCAAGAGTTAGCTATGTGATAATCTTTAGCTTTAGGAGATCCTGGGAAGTGTAGTTCTGTGAGTTTTAAAAGGAGAAAGCTAACTGTCTGGAAGTCACCAACAGTTTGTACCATAGGAATGACATTGTCATCTATTCTGGGGAAAAATTCCCTTACTTCTCATCATGGTCCAAGAGCTCTCTATGCATCAGAGCATCTCCTGGATTTCCAGTCCCCCTTCTGGGATGCAAGCTTATGGAGTCCACCGAAGGGCCACTTTATCACACCGCTGGTGTGATACACAGACGGGTAAAATTTATATGTAGCTATGATTTTGATTTCATTTGCTCCAGAGCAGTGTAAAAACCATTCAGTCCATCAAAATAGAGAATGGAGACTTACAATATTCAGGTTATCCATGTCCCCTCCCCACACATCTTATTTACCATGACTGTAGCTTCTTGTGGCAGGGCAGCACGGTCACACCTTCTCCCTCTCCAACCTCCAATGGTCTTTGTTGGGCTCTGCCTGTTCATTTACACTGCTGTGATAATGCCTGCACAGTGCCATGCTGACCCACCAGTTTAACCCTGAATTTCTTTCTTCTTTTTTTTTTTGTATTTTAGGGAAGGGTCTACAGGGTGCTCAAGGTCTCATTACTACATTGGACTTGTAGTGATCTGCCGATTTACAGCCTCTCAAGAGCCAAGACTACAGGCACGTGCCACCATGCCCAGTCTCAATTGCCATCTCAGTGTGCTCTGGAGGTGGGGCCAGCACAGTAGGACTGGGGATCGAACTCCTGGACCCTGTACCTGCTTGCAAGCACTTTAATTTGCTGAGCTATTTGGTCAGCCCAACGTTGCAAAGGATTTTTTTTTTTTTTTTTTTTTGGTGGAGGACTGGCTCAGGCTTCCAAAAGGGAGGGTCTGGTGTGGCATGTGGAACTGGACTTCAAACTGCAGTTCCCTACGCCTGAGACCAAAGTCTGTGTGGGTTTGCCCATATAGGCACTTTAAAGAACTGAGCTAACCAGCAAGCTCCTACCCCTGAATTTCACCTGAAGAAAAAGACACATCATGGTGTTATAGAAACATCGGCTATTGAGAGCTTTTACTCAGGCATGGAGACACATAACATCAGTGACAAGAACAACAGCTAACATTTATGAGGGCTTGTCATGCACAGGATGCTAAATGTTTCACATGTATCTTCTCATTCATTCTCATCATGATCTGATTACATTATTACTACTAGCATTTTCATATGTTATCTGGAACGTTTATCATAGTTCCATGGAAATCCAAGCCTGGAAATCCTAGCACTTTAAAAGAATATCTACTTCCTCACCTATCAGTAAATTGGCCATCAGTGAGGCACCCAAGCTATCCATTCTTCTGGTCTCTGAGGGGCCCATCTGCGGCTGGGAGAAGTGATGTGGCTTCTCCACATAGCACAAATGTCTTTGGAGAAAGAGCAGAGAGAATGGAAGGCCTAATACAAGCCAGGGTCAGAGAGGGCTATCATAGCCTCTGCTGCATTCGGTAGGCTAAACCAAATTTCACATAAGCCAAACCCATGGCCAAAGGGTGAGAAAAATAGATCTCATCTTTTGATGGGAAGACAGGAAAGTCTCCTATCAAAGGATAGGGACCAAAGAAGTCAGGGGGCGGGAGCATTCTGCAAAACATGTCCTACTTTATCATTTCATGGATAAAATCCCTACAGGGATTTACAATCGATGCTAGCCAATCTGATTACATTCTTACCAAAGCTCTGTGATGTAGGTGTCTTACTTACTTTTCTTCCATTGCTGAGACAAAATACCTGATGCCCAAAATGAAGGAAGGCAATGTTTATATAGCTCACAGCATGTGGAGGTTTCAGTCCATAATCAGCTGGCTCCAAGGCAAAGTGGCTTGGCATAGGGGCAACAGTTTATGGTGGCCGAAGACAGAAAAAACAACAAAGCAAAAGTAGGAGAGAAAGGAGACTGTATCCCTTATATTGTATGTAAGCTACACACCCCAGGGCAGGTGTAACACTTGCACCTAAACCCCAGCATTGACCTGCATGAGGTTTTGGAGGACATCAGACACAAGCCATAACAGTAGGTGGCATCACTGTATCAATTGTATGAGTTAAGGAGCCAGGGCAGAGAGGCCAGACATGTCCCCAACGTTGCACAGAGCTGGTGAGGGGAGAGCCGAACTCAGATAAGCAGCTTGGATGGTCCCTGGACAGGCTGGTACTTGGGCCATCAGGTTGCTGTTTATCAGTGGTGGTGAACCGTTTGGAGTTTTCAAAAATGATACAGCTTCTGTGATACACATGTCATGTGTTTGCCACCACTGATGTATACTGTTATCAGATTCTGGTTTTGACTATGCTTATGAGAGAGTCTATCATTAGGGAAACTATTTGAAAGGCACACAGGAGCTCTCTGGACTATGTTTTTTGCAACATCTTGTGAATGTTAAACTTATTTTAAGATAAAAAGTTATATGAAAAATTCTGGAGAGTTCAAACACTTAGCTAGTATACTATGTACATATAAATAATGAAGCCTCATCACACATTATCTTCCTCTGCTGAAAGGCCTTATCCACTGAAGACAGTGAGCAGAAGAGATGGTGGTACAAGCCTGTAATACTGGCACTCTTGGAGGCTGAGGAAGGAGAAAAGCAAATTCAAATCTATCTTGAGCAACTTGGTGACTTAGTGAGTTCCTGCCTCAAAATAAAAAATAAAATAAAATAACGACTGGGTTAGGGCAAAGGCCTTGGATTTAATTCCCAGTATCTCCCTTCCTCTGCCACATGCCTTACTGCTAAACAGTAAGAAAATCTCAAGTTCTTAATTTGACAAAAGAATGGGCGCCATCTCAAAAAGCTAGAAAATGACCACTCAGACCAGACTTGGAGGGAGTCTAGGGTGCAAAAAGGGGCCACAGCCAGTACCACATTAATGCAAAGTATGCAAGTTTGGGGTAAAAATAGACACAGCTGTGGATTTCTTATTGCCTAAGATTCCTTTACAGAAAATCTTTTTGAGATCTTACAGATCCCTAAAGAGTCTCAGCCTAGAACTAGGAAAATGGTTGGGGAATCTATTTAAAACAGTGTGATACAATTCAGGGATTAGCCTCAAGGATAGGGTCAAGCCAGACGATGTCTCTTACGTTACTAAGTTGGTGGAGAAAATGTCTTTGACAGAAAAAAATGCATGTGCAATTGAGAAGCCCAAGTAGACCGAGTCAGGCTGGAATTTCACAAAGAATGAGTTAACAGCCTTGGAAAAAAGGATAAAGGAGAATAAATAACCATGTGTTAAAGTCCTAGGGCTGGAGAGGTAGCTCAGTGGTATAAGAGGTAGCTCACTTGGCAAGTGCAAAGTCCAAAGTTCGATTCCTGGTACTGAAAAAAAATATAGAGTCCTGGCATAAGCAGTATGATAATTAGAATTAGCAATGAAGGTCAGGTGCTCCTGAGGAGGTATGTATGGGCTCCCCTTGGGGGCCACTACCTGTGGGGAAGGGTATCTCCCAAAAAAGACCAGTTGATTTTACTTGATCTCTGACAGACAAGAATAATGATTGTCTCAATAATAATAATAATAACAGCACCAGCTAACATTTATTGAGTGTTCCCCATACTCCTGGCATGGTTCAAAGTGTGTCATTACTCATCCCATTGAGTCTTCCAAGATCTAGAAAAGTGAAGTCAGATGGTAGGTAACTTTCCAAGACACAACAGGTTCATAAGCAAGCTGGGAGGAGCCACAGCTTGCTCCAGGCTGAGGAGAGGCTGGCGTGGGGACACAGAAGCTCCCTCCCAGTCGCTGGAGTTGGCTGGGCAATGGGGTAGTGTCCATTCTTACCACGGAGGGCTAGAAAGATTCCCTGCTTCAGTGAGGCTATGCTCTTCTCTTCTCCCACTGCTCAGGCAGAAAGGACTGAACTGTCTCCAAACTCATAGTTTTTGAATATTTCATCTGGAATTTATTTTTGTTTATGATGTGAGGTTTGAGAGCTAGCATTACTCCCCAGTGGGCAACCAGTTATTCCTACATCATTTACTATGAAATGACTTTTTCCACGGAATTAAAACGTCACACTTGACATGTATTTTGTCCCCATATGGGCTGTCATCTATTTCTGGATCTATTTTGCTTTTGATATATTGCTTTATTCCTCTGTCAATGGCATATTATTTATATTAGAGTCCCATGCATGTATGTACACATGTATGTACACATGTGTGCATGTTTACACACAGAGAAAGAAAGACAAACCATACATAATAGTATATGATATAGTACAGTGAGTTTTATCATTTTTAAGGAAACCTCATGAACATTTTTCTCCTGGAACTTCTTTTCATCATTCATAGTTATTGCTCAATAAAACCTTTAAAAGAGTTTCATGAACTCCCAACCCAAGTATAAGGAACTGTGGGATGCCAAACTGAACGCATTTCATTTCTAAGTTGGTAGGAGAGCTGATGCTGTTATGGTGCGGTGTTTCTTTAGGTCCAGAACATGATGTCTCTCCATTTTAGGAGATTTTATTTTAAGATCTTCAATAAGATTTTATGGTTTTCTTCATAGAGGTTCTATGCCTTTGTTATTAAATTTATTTCTGACTAATACAGGAAATGTGATTTTTTTTTCATTTCCATTGTGTAGCTATTCTTTTTTTCCCCCTAGGGTGGCAGTCAGTTGTGCTGCCACAAATGATATCTCTGCTTAGATGTTCCCAGTTACACCTTTCCAGATACCCTCCACCCCTGCCCAAGAGCAAGGGAATAAACAGTCTCTGGAAGACCAATGGAAGACAGAGTATAAATCTGTCTCTCAGCCTCATCTCTATGGCTATGGGCAACATTCCCTAGGACCAGCTAACGGAGGAGGGAGGACCCAGCTCTGAGGTTCCCAGTTGACTCAGCGCTGGAAGAAAAGCCCTCCTGCTACATTTTCATTCAGAGCGGGCCCTGAAGATGATCACCAGAGGGTCCTCCTCCTTGTAGACATACTTCAAGGAGCACATCTGTGCTTAAGGGAAGGGAAGAAGTGACTTGCAGATCCTCGTGGACCACCAGGAAGTGGTGAGTGGTCTGCTGCTTGAGAGAAGAAACAAGATTATAAGACTGGAGACAAAGCAATCCAGGCACCCACAGGTTCATTCTGAGCATAGGCCCCTTAGGAATCATCTCTTACTGCACTCTGGGAGTGGGGTGGGGGCGCTACAGCCGAAGACACTGAGCAACCGTCCTTCCAAATGTGATGCATAGTCTGAATCAGTAGCACTGTGTCTTCTACGTCTTTGGGAAAGTAGACAGGTTGGGAAATCAAGGGTGTCTGTGTCAACATCATTCCAGGAAGCAACTGAGGACTTTGTGGTTCCCATAGCTACAACTTCAGCCTCTGCCATATACTACAGGGCTTCCATTGACTAGCTGACACAATAAGAATCTTTCTAAGACAGCTACCCCTTGGCCACATGGCTTCTTCTGCTAATAGATGAAGAAGGGATTTGCTATACTAATGGGAGGGACTGACCCAAGATATCTTGGGCACCTAATGTTTCAGCCTCATGATGGGAACAGTGAGGACTGTGTGAAACACAGGACACTTGCAATTCTTGGTGGGTTTTTTTTTGTTTGTTTGTTTGTTTGTATCTGGGGATAACCATGAATGAATCAACAAGGCAAGGTAACCTCAGAATCACAAGGGTGAATGTCTGCATCTCTCCCCTGAGCAACAACCTGGGCCAGCAAAGGCAGAGCAGGGTGAAGGAAGGGTAGAACACGAGCATGAGGAATGAGACGCTGACCCTTGGAGTAACCTCACAGCAGTCTGCCATAGCGGACACTGCAGGGCATCTCAGTAGTAGCCTGTTATTATTCTCTGTTCAAAACATTTAAAATAAAATTCAGCAACTACCAGTGTTTGCTAATGTCCCTTGTCTGTTCCAGTCCTATCAGAGATCTCATATTGCATTTGGCTATTTCTTCATTTCTTGCTATGCCACCAATTCCATATTCTTTCCTTATATTTCATAACTTTGATGCTTGAAAATTATTGATCAATTATCTTACTAACTGCTCTTCAGCTTACCTTTTTCTGATATTTTCTCATGATTGGACTTAGTTCATTCATTTAAGGCAGGAATACAAGAAAAATGATGATATGTGTCATTCAGTGCCTCACAGGGAGAGATTCAAGATGTCCTATTATGAGTAATTCCTACATTGATCACTTCGCTGCAGTGATTTATACTAGCTTTTTTACTAAAAAGTTATTTTCTTTTGTAATTGATATATATACTGGTCATGATTCTTTGAAACTATGTATTTTGAAACTGTCTCATTGTAATTTTTTCTCAATAAAATTAATTTAAAAAGAAACTGTGTAAATTCTGTTTCTTCTAAAAATTTTGCCCATTGATTTAATTTTTCTAATTTATGTTTTTTTTCAGTACCAGGAATCTAATTCAGGACCTTACACTTGCAAGGCAGCCCTGTGCCACTGAGCTATATCCCTGATAGCCCACTAATTTTAACAGTGATTTTGCTGATATAGCTTGTGCCCAATAACATCACCAAAATCTATTAACTTGTGAAGGTTTTAGTAGAATCCCACTCACGTACATTCAGATGAAAAGTTCACAAAGACAAGGACCAGCAAGACTGCTCAGTGGACTAATCACCTGCTTAGGCAAGTGCAGGAACTGGGGTTCGATCCCTGGCACCACATGCAGCATAGGCCTCAACCCCAGCCACACTGAACTGGCCACCGAGAGGCATAGTGGCACATGCCTGTAATCCCAGACTGAAAGCAGGTGGATCACTATGAGTCCAAGCTGCACAGTGAAACCCTGTACCAAATACATTTTTGAAAAGTTATTTAAAGACAGAGTTATCATTTCTCTTTTATCATCTATATCAAATATTTTGTTTTCTTGTCTTATTACAACAGCTAAATTTCTAAAACCATTTCATAAAGCACTGAGATTAATAAATATCCTGCCATATTTCAAATAAAGAACTTCAGATTTTTGTCTTTTAATATAATGGTTCCTGTAAGTCTAAAATAAATGTCATTTATTGTATTTAAATAATTTCCTTCTACTTTTGTTTTATTACATTTTAAATTCATATAAATATTTTTAGGTCACTGGGCTGCCATTTGAGCTGTTTATTAAATGCTGATGTAATAATACTTTTTTCTTCTGTAATGTGTTGATATAATAAATTATGTTGTCAGATTTCCCAACATTACATCATCTTTTCACTCATGGAATAAATCCTCCTTAGTGAGGATACATTTATTTTAAAATATACTGAGCTGGGGAAATAGCTCAGTAGAATAAGCGCTTGCCTGGCAAGTACAGGGTCCTAAGTTCAATCCCCAGAACTGCCAAAAAAAAAATGTGCTGCTGGATTAAATTAGTATCATTAACCACATGAGAAGGTGTTCTATTGTTTTCTTTTTTCATAATATTTTATAATATTTTCTTTTTCCTGATATCTGATTTTATTTTTTAAGGTGAATTGGACAGGTTCTATTTTTTCTATAGTTTGAATCTCTTGTACTATTAATTCAAACAACGCCCACTTCAATACTTTCTTTCATAATGTTTTTTCAGATCCAACATCTTTTTCTTTTCTTTGCTGTACCAGTATTGAACTTAGGACCCTGGGCTTGCCAGGCAAGCACTTATTCTACTGAGCTATCTCCCTGGCCCCCTAACATCCTAGAAATACAAAAAAATTCACCAGGGAAGTTTTGCAAATACTGGGGTGGGAAGGCAGAAGCCTATAGAAAAATTAACCTCACTGGCTGATAAACTGCTATAGATACTCCCCAGAAAGTTCCCCTGCACGATACATTTTTCCCCAAGCTGTGTGAGATCGCAGCAAATAGAGATGACAAGGTATAGAGGAAGGTGGAGGGGTGGAGAGAGCTGAGATCGGGCATTAGATGAGCAAATTATATACAAAACAACACCCTACTATTTAGAGCCAAGAAGTCATGTGCCCTTTGAAAAAAACATTGAATTACTGTTTATATTATTTAACAAAACCTAATCGCTAGCAAGGTTACCATCCCGAGTGTTTTTATTGAAAAACATGCAGCAAATCTTTTAAGAAAATGTCTGAAACACTTCCCTAGCACTGAAAATGAATGGTCACAAATATCACAGATGCAGCCTCTGACTGCTGAGAATATGGGTCATTATAAAAATTAAGATGGCCTTGAGGTAGAAAAGAGGATTTTTGTTTTTAGAAACAGACTTCCAGTTCGGGACAGCGTTCCTTCCACCTTACTAGCTTATTCATGGCAAATACAGCAGGTTATAAACAGCTCTGCTTGCTGCATTATTTCCATTACCTCTCACAGTATCTCATGTGTACAAGGGGACAAATAGGTATTTGCTGAGTAAATCAACGAACAGATGAATAAATAGCATAAGTCAAGTTAATCAAGCACTTTAGCTGAGGCTCATTATATGTGTTGATGAATTTATATGTCCATTAAGGAATCAGATTAAACCATACAAAATAACCATTTTAGTCTAGGAGCTTTTAAATAACTTTTTTTAAAAATATATTTTAGGAGCGAGTCTACAGGGTCTATAGGGTCTCACTACATAGACTGGACTTGCAGTTATTCTTTTGTTTTCAGCCTCCCAAGCACTAGGATTAGAGGTGAATGCCACCACACCCAGTTTCAATTGTGTCTCAGTGCATCCTGGGGACGGGACCAGCATGGCATGCTGGAGGGACTGGTGTGGGGGGGTTTCAAACCTTGGTCTCTACAGCTGCCTTAGCAGGTACTGCAGTCTGCTGAGATATCTGTCCAGCCCTTAAAATAACACTTAATATCTTGGGCCCGAGGCTTAGGACTCTATAGCCATCTGCACTCCACCCAGTGCTGTACATCTTTCTGAGATGGCATAGTGGCACAGGGCTGAGGTGCAGACAAATGATCCCGTGCTCAAGTCTTGGCTACACTGCCTGATAGTTGTGCAGCATTGGCTATCTCACATAATTTCTGTGAGATGAGCTTCCTCATTTTATTGAGTAAGGACAACCCTTTCCTCATAGCACTGATGTGAAATTAAACTATCAAGTTCAATATGCCTCACAATGCTGATACATGGTAAATGGTGTCTGTGACTTTATTATTATTGATAAATGTATTTTGCCTGCCTTCCCCATGATAAATGAGGAATGGTTTCTATTGTTGGCATTATTAGTTATTATTATTGTTACTGCTACTAGTATTGGTTGAGGTGTCCCAGGCTGGTTTCCAACTCCTGAACTCCTGTGACCCTCCTTCCAAATCTGGGATACTGCATGTGAATATAATCCTGGCTTACTATAACAATCATTGCCATGGTGACTTTTCTCCTGGCTGGGACACAATACCTGATACCCAAAGTGAGAGGAGGGGGCAAGGTTTATTGCAGCTCACAGTTTGTAGAAGCTTCGGTTTAGAGTTGGCTGGGTCCAAGGCAGGGTGGCATGACAAAGAAACAGTTCATGGTGGGCAGAAGGCAGCAAAGCAGCGAAGCAGCAAGCAGTGACCTTCTTTCTGTCCCTTGTATCCTATCCAGGCTACACTCCCTTAGGGTGGGTAGCACTCCCTTCCAGGGCGGGACAGCCCTAATCCTAGCACCACACCACAAATCAATCCCAGCATCAGATTCTTGATCCCAGCATCACACACCCTATATCCAGCCATCTATGACTGCATGAGGCTTGGGGAGGTGGCCTCTAAAAAGAAGTCATCATGATGATTATTAATTCATTTATTTTAGTATCCTCTCTAGGATAATAATCTTCCTGACTTCTCAACATCAGTTTATAATGACAAGTATCACAATGGTGTTTTGCTTCTGGAAACAGTGATTGGGAATCATGATTGGAAAAGGATAGGAGGGGAATATCTGGGGACTGAATGTGTTCTGTGACACAATCTGAATGGTGGGCCCAGAGGTTCTCACCTATATAAAAATGTCATCAGGCTGCACCTTTTTTAGGAGTGTCTCTCTGCTTCTATCTGACACTATGATGTTTGGAGTGTGATGCTAAAAGGAGAAGTGACTGAAATCCGTGTCCCTGGGTACAGAGAGGATTAAGTGCTGTTCGGGTCTTCATTTTACAGGCAGGCGTCTAACTTCATGTAAAATGCTCCTCCTGCCCTCCTCATCCCAGCTTCGGGCCTCCTCCCACCATCCTGAAAAGCTGTTGACACAGACTGACAGGGTCATGAAAAGTGGGAACAAGCACAGCTTACAGGTAGCATTGTGAGCAATGCACTATAACACTATGCATTGAATAAAGTGCAATGGACACACTTCACTAAGTGACAGACACCTTCAGAGAAATAGGTCCCATCCATTAGGCTGCTCTGTTCTAGTGCAAACATCATGGTGCATAACTTCTGCAAGCCTAGACTGTAGAGCTTATTTCCCCTACCCTACTGCCCCACCTGCAGAGCAAATTACTCTCTTGAATATGTAGACAAGTGTAATGCAGTGGTAAGTATCTGTGTGTCAGAAATGCATCTTAGCCAGTTTTCCACATCTGTGACAAAATGCCTGAAATGACCAACTTAAAGAGGAAAGATTTGAGTTTGAACTCATGGTTTCAGAAGTTTCTGCCCATGGCTGCCTGACCCTGTTGCCCAGCACACATGGTGTCATAGTACATAATCTGGGGAGTAGTACAGGGTAGGGGTCACCTGTTACCTCATGCAGCTGGGAACCAAAACCAGAAAGAATGAGGCTGGAGTCCCAATGTACTGGCACCCACTCACTTAACTTTCTTTCACTAGGCCCCCCCTTCTAAAGATTCTACCATGTCTTAATAGTGCCAAAGGCTAAATTTGATGGCTGAGACTTCACCTCATGAACCTTTGAGAGCATTCCAGAGCCTAAGGAAAGCCAAACAAATATTCAATGAAATAAACCATGATAAAAACGCACCTCAGCAGGCTGTGACACAATGGTCCAGTACAAATACAAGGCAATGGGAATCTTCCAGCTCCATTATACTCTTATGGGACCATTGTTGTATATGTGCTCTATTGTTGACCAAAATATCATGGGAGTAAGGGGAGAGCCTTATATGTATCAATGGGTGTCAGGGAGGCAGCATCTGCCTGGGCTTTGGCCTAACTTCTTGGCTCATGAACTTTTTGTCATTGTCATGCAAGTCAATTAATACAGAGTATTAGTTTAGTTGAATGGCTGTCATTATTGCAGTCTCCCTGGTGTATAGTACTGAGTGTCCACCTCCTTGACACACTCTAAATGTTCATTTTATTTCATTCTTCCATCTACAGTCAGGAGCTCTCTCACCAATTCCTCTGTGATATCTTTGTCCCAATAAGAAATGCCCACACTTTCCTTCAGCCTGCTCTGTATTTTCAGAGGCTGTGCACAGAGACAGAACCATTGTGGACATTTCTATGGAAACCACTGGAACACACACAGCTTGCCTGTCACAAGTCAACAAGTGTAAAACAAATTTCCATGACAGTCATGTCAAAATGTTGGAGAAGAAATAGAGCTACCACTGCATAAAAAATATCTATCAACTTTGGTCCTCATGGTCACCCTGATATCAGGACAGTCTGGACTTTCTGGAACTTTCTTTGGCCTCAGAAGCATAGTGGAAGATGGCCTTTAATCAGAGCTGCTCCCCTGACATCTTCTCCAGGCTTCTCCAAATCACGGTCAGCGGTGCAATGGGTGGTGGCTCTCTCACTGTTTTAAACTTGTCTCTTCCTCAAAAGAAAGGGAGTATTTGTTTCAATCCACACCATACACCACTTTATGAATATGATTTTAGTCATGATTTCCTATGTGCCTGTGTAAAGGAAAGACTGGAAATAAAGAACAAAACCAATAAAAAGACCCAAACCAGAAGCACATGTCCCGAAGGGGTGCACACTAGGCGAACAATGGCTGTTAAACAGATGAACCCACTGAAATGTAAAATATTCCGCGTTTTGACAGCTTTGAAATGCTACACTTTCTAGCTCTCATCTGTTAATCATCTGAGGGGACTTTCTTAGCTTACCAGAAGGGACTCTCTTCTCTTTCAGCATTCACACAACTGGACGCACGTGCGACATGCAGCTCAGCAGCTGAAATGACAAGTAGGATGAAAAGACAGCCGGCAAGGAAACTACCAAAGGAAGAAAGAATAAAGAACAGGGGGATGTTTGTAGTCACCTTCACTTCTGACTCTCACTGCTGCTATTCTCCAGAGTATAAGCTTCTCTTTGAGTTCGTTTCAAGATAAGTCATAAAGCTATAATCACATCAATGATTAATAATGCCAGGGAGGCAAAGGGATGTAATGAAAAGAGTTAAGGTTCTACACAAAAACACTGAGAGATCCTCTTAGGAAATCCATCTCCTTTAAATAGCATTTGTGAAAGCAAAGAAACCATGAGAGGCCTTCAGTGTGAAACTATAGATAAAATTCCTCCTCGATTATTATTTATTTTAGTTAGTTCCTGAAGGATGGAATCTGCTTTCAGTGGGGCCTGGGCGCACACACCTGTAATCCCGACACCATGGAGGGCTGAGGCAGGAGGATTCCAAGGTTGAGTTCAGCCTTGGTAACTTAGTGGCTTGAGAGACCCTGCCTTAAAATAAAAAAAAATAAGGTCTGTGGGTATAGCTCATTGTGAACAAGGGACCTGGTCTCAGTTCCCAACCACAAAACAAACACACACAAATTAACACTTGCTTCCTAGTAAACAGTGGTCTATCCATCAGTGAGATTATGTGTCTCAAATACACTGTGTCACAGAAAGGCCTGGTGCTTGCATATGAAGCAAGCCAAACTTGGCACATCTGGGTCAGATGTGCAGTCCCTTAGTGAGCAAGAGAATCTCTTGTGACGTGGGCCAAAGCAAGGTACCAGGAAGTTGGGTCAGGGACTCAAGTGGTCAGGCTAGGCTGGGGGAGGTCTCCTATCTACCTTGTGCTGGTGCACTAGACAGTCCTCTTTAAAGAAGTAGGATTGTCATTTAAATATCGTAGGTGCATGAGTTCAGCAAAATCTTCCAAATCTACTGGTGTCTATGGACAGGATATCACATCTGCATTTATACAATATGCAGTGTATTTATTATTGAAACTGCTACTAATCAGGTTTGAAAGTGTCTCATTACTATTTGTTTCTCAATAAAATTATTTGAAAAAGAAGAAAAAAAAAAAAAGAAGTGGGGTTGCTGCCATGAGTGTGGTTCAGGCAGGGGCAGGTGAGCTCTGCCCTGGATCTAATGGGTCACGTGAGAACTTCTCAAACCTCACTTACACGTTAGTGTTGGGGGCGGGGCCTTATTTTTTTTTCCATTTATTTTTATTTTATTAAAATACAAATGTCAATCAGACAGTTTCAAGACACCTTAACCATACAGAGTCGATGAATTAATACATTGCAAACTGTTTTCATAACGTTTTGGTACTGTACAAGGTGCATACATGAAATTATATTTACAGGTTTTTTTATAGCTGAATTATATGGCATAAGCTGCAGGATACTAATCAGCTTTTCTTCTGGGGCGGGGCCTTAAAGCAGTCGCTGTACTCAGGCTGAGCCTGCCCGGGAGGTACTCGGGTCCCAGCAGTGCTTGATGCCCTTGAGCTGTTGGGAGCACAGTAGGCTCCATGGAGCATAGTGAGCCCCTAGGGGACTGGCTCAGCGCTCTGGGGGCCACAGGGCACCAAACTAAGCTGCTGTGATAGGGGCTCTATCCAGGAGTTCTGAGTGGTGCCTGAGAGTCTGCATTTCCAACAAGTCTATGGGGAGCGATGCTGGGGGTCCTGGTTCCGCCCCTAGGACAGCGAGACCTGAATGATGCCCCCTTCCGGATCCAGGGCCAGCAGGATTTGCAGCATTGTTCTGAGGCAAGAAACAGCGGAGTGGGGCTACGGCATGGCCCTGCTGCCTGCCGTGACTGCACAGTAAAGACAGCTCACCTCTACCATGTCAGGCCAGAGGAAAGGACTGGAAAAGCCCGATGAGCCCCCTGTCATTAATATGGGCAGAGCCTCTGGGAGGGGCAGCCCATTTTTCCAGGGTCCCCTAGAGAAAACAGACAGATGGGAAGTGGGTATAAGCGACAGGGCAGACAGTTCTCTCAGGAGAGTGTGTCAGGAAGGCTTCATGGTGCAGGGCACTGAACTGAAGGCCAAGTGTGCAGTGGCCTAGGCAGGGGTCTGTGGGAGTCACGGAAGCAGCCTGAATCCTCAGAGGAAGATGACCTCTTAGCACCTGTGAAGCATTCATTTGAATAAATGCTTGAATGCCCAGGAGAACAGGAATGACCCCAACCCTGAGAGCGGGCACCTTCATTGTCCCAGCGCTTCACTACCCACCTTAACTCACAAAGGAAAACCTGAGGCTAAGTGGACTTGGCCACTCTAGAAAATGACTTCAAATGTGCCTTCTGCACTTAGAGCATTGCCGTGGGGGTCAAGGGCTATACGTAGAGGCTGCGGGCTCCTCTGCCAGCTTTCATACAATACCTGAGTTCCCAGGAGGGAGACTAGTGAGACTAGTTAACATTCGATTGTCCACGGCCACCAGGCCTCCAATTGGCTGCCCCTCCATGTTCCGCTGACTTTAGCTGCAGCTGTGGGGACAGGCCCTGTGGGTGCTCCCCAGGGCCCTCCCATGTCTTTTCTCCCCAGGGCGAGGTCTTCTGCCAAGTCCCAGGATCCAAACTATATGAGGACACAAGCTTGATTCACATAGAGACACCAAGGCTCCAGATGTGTGAGGTGTGACTGACATGGTGTCCCAGGGTTCCAGAGTGGGATGAACCCCAGCTGGCTGCGGGAGACAGCTATGTGGTCATAGCAGAGAGCTAGAGGAATATGCCACCCACCTGCCGGTTTCACCTCCAATGTCCCTCATGATGCTGGGAACAAGGACATCTGAGAGACAGGGGAGGTTTCTCCTGTTACGAGTTATCACCAACACCAGTCAAAAAGCAGTGGTTGGAGCAGCTTCCCCCTCCGTTTTCCCCACAGAGCTCAGTAAAATTTAAAATTCAGCCACTGTCACTGGCAAACCCCTCTAAGCAGAAACAATCCTGTCATTCTCTCCCCACCGGCAAAGGTGTTTAAAATATCTAAATATTTTAAAGGTATCTACGGGGATTGGATTCTTTTCTTAGTGATAACTTGATGAATAAATGATGCCCTAATTTCAGTTTAATTATTGTCTAATGCTCTCTAATTCATTTCAGTCTGGTGTTTAACTTCTTTCCAACTTGACAACCTTTCAGGCAAAACTGATAAAAAAAAAAAGTCAAGACTTCTTCTACATAGGAATAGGTTAGCTTTCTCTAGATTTCTGCTAAAGGAAAAAGCCATTCACCCCCCCCCCCCATATTTTTGGCACATTGTAAATTTAAAGTCATCCAAAACACATCTTTAAAAAATATTTTAAAGTAAGGGAGGGATTCTGAGTTCAGAGTCTGAGATTTTGTTCTGCCAAGTTGGAACATGGAACAGATTTTTACAGTTGAATTCTAAGCCCCTGAAAATAGGTTTATTATGGAAGTGTGAACACACAGCTATAGCCCATAGCAACACCAACAGCCTCGTTATCGTAATACTTGGATCCTCTCCTTTGTACAGAATTGAAAAAGCAAGACACCTTCCCTGGTCTTTTTGCTAATATGTGTCAGTGTCAGTGAAGCTTTTGTGTACCTCTTTAGGAAGATGCCCCAAAAGTTCTAGTAGTCTTTGAAGCTAGGAAATCCTGTGTCTCTGTTTCAGGAGTTAATGTATCATTCACAGCAGAATGGTAGGTGGCATCCTAAGGAGAAACGGGGTGCTTGGAGGACGGTGTTTCATGTGACTGTGCTGATTATGTGATCCTCAACAGCCTGCTCAGGGCAAGTTTCTCCCACAGGACAGGTCTAAACTCGCAGGGCAGGTTTTTGGGGCCAGGGAGGAGAGCAGGGAATGGACAGCAAGAACCTTCGGCTGAGACACTGTCGAGGGCCCAGAGTTTAAATGTTCCATGTTCTTTTGGCAAGTGAAGGATTTTTTTTTTTTTCCAAAGAGGACTTCATGTTTATGTTTTCTATTTTTTTTTAACTACAAAGCAAAGCATTTGGAATTCTATTGCATGATACTCATAGAATTTCCATAACAGAATTAAACTTATAGTCAGCTGCAGAGTAAATCTCTGTTGTGATTGGCCTCAAAAGGCAGGCCGTGCTGGGAGCCAACTCTCCAGCCTGGGCCAGAGCTGTCTTGTGCGCACAGCCAATTCAGTCTGACAGAATGTTTGACATTCGCCAATTCAATATAGCCTAATATCAGTGAGCCAGAAACCTACTAACTAGAACACTCAATTAATTAGGCTCTGGTTTCCTGCCTTCTGTCCCCTCTTCCACCCGGCCAGCGTGGGGCCACACAGTAGCACGAGACTGCTTGGCATTTCTGGAGTGTGTGCTGGGTGCCGGGCACTACTCTACTCTCTGCATTAATCCATGAATCCTTCCAGCACCCCAGGAGGCAGCTACTGCTGTTAGCCCCACCTTGTACCTGAGGACATTCGCTCTGCACAGATGCAGAACCACTCTATGCCCAGCTTCGCTGGCTGACTCTCTGGGACTTGCACCCAAGCTCTGCCACATGACTGCGCAATCTTAGGCCAGTTACTGAGTTTTTCTGCGCTTCAACTATTAAAATTTTAATTCTCTACAACTGGGTTAACAGTGTGACATTATGTTTAAGGATGTTGGGAGTTTAAAAATTTCTTTTTTAGTGCATAGAATTCTACATTTTGTTTGCTGTGCATATTTTAAAATGATCTTTTCATGTTTACTATGTATCAATTTACGCTGTCATGCCCATTTTTAAGCACCACGATCCTAGGATTGAGGTGAATACACACATGTACCCAGGATGGAAATGCAGATCAGAGGAGGAGAGGACCCAGAGAAGGCGCTGGAACATCAAACAGACCTGAAGCTGCCTGAGAGTGAAGCCAGGCTGGCAGGAAGCAGAGGAGGGACCCTTCAAGCACATCTCTCTAGTATCTTACTTGATGGAGCCCTGCCAGAAGCAGGTCCCACTGCTTAGACTTCACAAACATGGTAAGATATTTAAGATATGTAATATATATAAGATAAGGGATGGTGAGATAGCTCATTGGACTAACCGCCTCTTTAGGCAAGCTTGGGGACTGGGGTTTGGTCCCTGGTACCACATGCTATGCTGGCCCAAGACAGGGTGTGGGGGCACTCGCCTGTACTTCTGGCACTGGGGGAAAATTTTTGGGCTCTTATTAGTTTGCATAGGCATCAAAATAATACAATGTAGAATAATATCTTAGTGTTTCTTTTATCTCTGCTCTTATATGCTTCATTCCTAATTGGAGAGCTACATGGTATCCAGCCACCTATCCAGGATTCACTGAGCAGTCACTCAGTGCCAGATGTGAAAAGGACAAAGGAGAATGAGATGTGCACCCACTCCTTCAGGGGCCAAGGCACAACGTCAGAAAGGCAAACATTATAAGAGAACAAGCTGATAGAAAGGAGACCCATGAGTGGGATGGCGCTCTCTGGGGAAGCTGTCTTAGGCTTCTCCAGGTATCAGCTCCATGAGGTTTCATGAGATATTAAGGTACAGTTTATTTTAGTAATTTTAATTGTTATTGTACAGGTTATTTTACTTTTTAATAAAACTGTCACCTTTTTCTCCAGCTTCTAGAACTGAACGACAATGCACATTTTTAAATGAAGGCATTCTCAAATGTTAGGGTCTGTCCCAGTGAACCCACCCTTTGAGCTGTCCCCACAGACTCCAGCTGAGGTTAGGGGAGAAAGTGTCATATCTGGTCAATATCTCAGTAACTTGGAGCCCCTCAATATTTACCTGCCTTGGAGATATGAATTCTCTTCCTGGTAGGGAGAAAGATCCTTCTGAAGTGTTCATAAGAGAAACCCTTTTTTTCAGTCCCAGCTAGTGGGTTTAAACACAGGTAGAGATCCATTATCCAAAGGATTTCACTTAAAATACGTGCTTAAAACTAAAGAAAAGACCAGTTTGTCCAGCTGATTAATTATTTTTCATCTATTTTCTCTCTGCTAAGGGTACCTAAATTTTGTCATACAGGTTACCAAATGTGATATAAATTTATTAGGAATACATCCTTGATTTGTTTCCATTGGCTTTATCTATTTATTCTGCATATAATCTCTAGCAACCTCTTCTGCAGAATTTTATTTGGTAACAAGATTTGGCTTAGATTTTGCACTGAGCACACTAGGCTATCAAAGGAAATGTCACATCAGAATCTTTTATGTTGTGTGTGTGTGAAATTTTCAAAGTAATGACAATTATGGCAACATAGAATTGTACAGTTAAGAGGAAAATTGTGCTAAATTTTTTGCTTGATGTTCAGATAATATGAGCAGCTTGTAAGTCTTTGTATTGTGGTCTTCTATGTTGTAAATAATGTTAGAAGCATTTCAAACTCATGGGTTATTTATTAAATACAAATCAAAGATCAGATGATTTAAAAATATGAAGCTATACTTTTTAGTCTTCCATCCTAGAGTAATATTGCTTTTTCACATGTTCAGCATTTTAAATAATTATTTTTCACAGCAGCTTAAACCTTTTTTTTTATCTCAACACAGTCATGTCAACTATAGGCTTTACTTGGTTGACAAATTTTATCCTAGTGGTAAACAAATGTATCAGAGAAAGACAAATCATTAATTGCTTTTGCTTTGTTTTATTTTTTGAGAGAAAAATCTCATTTTGTAGCCCAGGCTGGCCTTGAACTTGCTCTATTTCCCAGGATGGTTTGGAACTTGTGATCTTCCTGCCTCAGCCTCCTTAATGTTGGGATTATAAGCATATGCCACCATACCTGGCCTTACTGATCACTTTTTAGAGAGAGATATTATAAGAGTTGGAAGTTAAATAACAGAAAAAGAAAAGCTGTATTCCACCTAAATTTTCTCTTATCCCACATCAGTATTCTTCTCTTGCCTACTCTATATAATTCAGAGTTAAAATTTTCCAGTCAAATACCTGTCCCCTGACCCCAGTCCCTGAGAAATGAGGAAAATCTTTTGGATGTTAGATTCTATCTGTTTGCTCAAGGTGACCATGGTGAAGTCAGAATAGGTCTCCTGTGGCAGCCCTTCCCATAGTGACAAATGGCTTTGGTGCTTTGACCTGGAGCAGCTTCACAGATGAGCCTTCTAAGGCTAGATCTCACAAACTAGAGATTAAGGGGAGTCTGAGTAAGTGCAGGTTCTACCTCATTGGCTTAGGGAGGACAGGAGGCTCTGACACTCCCACAGAAAGTGTTGAGGCCAGGCTGGTGCTCCTGGTCCTCCAACCATACTCTAAGCCTCTAAGGAACACCAAGGGTTGGTATCCAAGATAAGAAAGCGTGCAAGACACCCGACAACCAGAAAAGTATGCGTGTGTATGCTAGTATGTGTGTGCATGTTGTGATGCGTGTGTGTGTCTGTTTGTGCATGTATGTGTGTGTGATGTGGCATCCTCATGGTCAGTTCTATTCAGCTTACCCCTCATCCTGGTGAATAATCCTGACAGAGGGAGTCTTTCTGAGCCCTTGAAGAATGCCAGGTACTGTGACATGCTCTGGTTGCAAACCCATATTACAGATGAGGGGCAGAGAGGTTTCCTGCTGTAGGTCACAGAGCTAGTTAGCCAGGTGGATGCTGCATGCTCCAACCATTAAGTAGCACCTCCTCCAAGAGAGTTCCAACCCCTTTCCTTTCTCAGGACCTTTGCATGCGCTGCTCCCCCTGCCTGGTGTGTCCTCCCCACACTTTCACTGACTGTTCAGTCTTCAGTTTTCAGCTCAAATATGACTACTTCAAGAGGTTTATCTGAGTCTTGCCCCACAAGAAGTTAATTCTGCTTTGCTTTTCTCTCAAAGGGTTGACCACAATCTTTAATGTGTTAATTATTCATGTGAATTTATATCTGTCCTTTTCCCAAAACTGTAATCACTGTGAAGTGGTGGACAAGTGCCATTTATTTTATTAGACCTTAGCATTGTGTGGGGAAGAACACAAGTTCTCTCTGTTCACTTGGCTACTGATGAACTGACCTACTGAATGAATGAAGGGAATTGACCCGCTGCAAACAACCAGTGGACCACTAGAGGGCAAATATCCTCATCCTTTGGCTGTTTCCTCATTTCCAGGGTGCCCCATGTGGTTGGCATACCTCAGAAAATGATTTCAAACAATATTTCACCTCTCATATGTCTCATTGGTCATAAAGTAGGTAGAATTAAAAAATCACCTCACCTACTTTAAAAGGAATGAGAATATGGATTCTAAAAGTCTACTCATTTCTTACTTCCCAGCGCAATCTTTACCATTAAAAAAAGTTAAGTGATTTTTAGAGTATACTTCCATTTTATTACTCTTTGCTTAACTCCTGTGACAGAATTCTCCACAGTATGTGGCAAGCTTGGGTAGCTGACAGAGACAGATGCAGGTTTTGACATAGGTTTGGCCCCTGGGAGGGTGACTGTACCATGAGTCATGAGGATGTCCAGGATGAAGTTAGGGTGCAGGACAACCATTGCCTGAGCCCCTAGAAACAGCACCTGGGATGAGAATTCTGAGCCAGTCTGCCATCATGAAATGAGACAGGGCAGTGAGGCAGCTTTCCAGACCTGGAGCCTGATCCTGAGAAGCCATTGAGAAGCACTTGCCCACTGAACAACAAGCCATCCCACTGAAACAAAGCACTGGACACTTGCAGGACCTTCTGATGGGGATGGATGATTTTCTTCAGGAATTAAGAGAAAGCTCTCACAAAGACAGACATCAAGGGACCTACAGAGGAGGCAGGAAAAGGAACTAATGTCTGCTGCCATGGGAAGATGCCTCCCAGCCAGCGTCCACTTCCAAGTTGAGAGGAAGGCTCTTGAACTGATGGGCCATGGATTTGGCTCACAATGGCATTTCTCATATTCTTAGTACCTCAAACCTTCCTTGGCCCTGCCAGAAAGCTACCAAAATAAAGGAATGTTATAGCTGAGAACTTCCACTATCCCAACCTACACTGTTTACACGGCCATTAGCCTTCCAGTGAGGGCCAGTTCGAAGGTTCTAATTTTCATCTCCTGTCTCCTTCTTCCCTGAGCCTGCAGAAGAATTCTCTCCAAAATGCAGATATTGTCCTAACTTTTTGTCTGCCATCCTGTGTGACCTTAGCCGTGGATCTAGGGGTCTCTGGCCTTTTATTGCCCTGTCTATGGAAGCATGAGGGAACCCCTCACCACATCTATTTCCCAAGGATGTTATGAGAAGAGATGAGATAGTATCTGCCAACTGCTTTGAGTTCTGCAGCAAAGTGCTCTTATGAGCTATATAAATATAAGTTATTACACAGTATTATTTTAACCTGGCCCAAGTTTAGATTAGTCGTATGAATCATTCATCAACCTTTACTTTGTATAATTAAAAACGTGTGGTTCTTGGAATCTTTGGAAGGCGAGCTAATGTGGTGGGGCCAGGATTGGCAGAAGCTCCTAGAAGTCAGTGGCTTCTGGTCTAAAGATAGGTGCGCTGATGGATGAGGAAATTCTATAACCACTTCCCTGGTGGAGGCAGTCTCACTGTGTTCTTTCAAGGCAGCTTTTTTAGGACTCTCTGGTTCATGCTTTTCCTGATTCATGCTGCCTTGTTCACATCCTCACCACTTCCATGATACTTCAGAAGGTACTTCATGAATGGGGTTGGCTTTCAATTCATTCCTGAGTAAATCCATGTAATAGGTCTTTCCACATAGGTCTCCTAGCACATATGTCAATATTCATTGGTACTCAGAATAATTCATTGCTTTGGGAACCACCCCATTCAAAATTTTTCTCAAATGTAAAAGAATCCCAATTTAAAATGCAGCCTCTGTTGCAGACTGCGCTGAGCACAGGAGCCATGATGTTAAGGACCAGTAGGCCAGCGTCAGCCCACAATGCCCTAGCAGGGACTGGTGTTCTTTCATGGTGGTGTTTCTCTCCAAAATCCCCAGAACAGCACCTGGTACTCAACGGATGGTCAATGATTGCTAATTGAAAGGGTAAATGCTAGTAAAGATGGTGAAAAAATGAAATAAAAGCACAATGAACCACTGAACCCAGGGATGTCATTAGCTCGGGTCTCCCCATGTGTTAGTTATTAGCTATTAGTAGCATGGGTGGTCTGGGAGAGATGGACTAATTCTTCTGTTGGCCACAGTGGTGTCAAACAGTATATTAAGTATGGGGAACAAGGGTGTTGACTACATTTCTGCTGTGCACTAAATTTCCCCAAGTGACTCCAGTGAATTAGATGTATGCCCCAGGGGCCAGAGTTGTCCTCAGCTTGTAACTTGCACAGTGGAAGGATCTGCTGGAACAGAAGGCTATCGGGTCAAGTCTGCAGGGAGCATCAACCCTGCACAAACATGCCAGGAAGCAGACTGCTGGCAAATTCTACTCGTGTCACTAAAGTCAGGTATAAAGCATTTAGAGAGAGCCGGGAGGTGCGTACCTGCAATTCTTCTGCCTACCTTTCTTTACAGAAGTGTTGCCACGGGGTCTGCCAGATAGCTCAACAGACTAAAGGGCCTGTTTAGATAGACACAGGGACTGGGGTTCCATCTCCCTGGTGTGCTGTACTGGCCCCACCCCTGGGGTATGCTGAGATATTGATTGGGACTAGGTATAGTGGCATGCATGAGTAATCCCAGTGCTTGGTAGACTGAAAACAGGAGGATCACTACGACTCTGATCTGTGTAGTGAGATCCTATAGACCCTCTACTGAACACACACACACACACACACAAATAAAGTCTTGCCCTCATCTGCATGGTCTTAGATGTGTGCACCTAGACAAAGGAGTAATTGACAATTCACACTCAGACCCCATCACAAGTGAGCCAAATGGAACATATAATCCAAGACGTGCAATAATCCCTATAAAATTCTCTATTAAAGATGAAACAATATCTACAATGATCGCTTCCTTTAGTTTTGTTGATTGATCATGTAAAATCTATCCACTTTTATAGAATTATACTTGTCTTAAATTCTAACATAGACCATTTCTTCTTTGTTTCAACATGAGAAACATGTTTCCCACTTACTAGGTCCAAATTTAAATCAACTTGCACTATTCTTTCTTTTACTTCCAGATTTAGGCCTTTCGAGCCCCCAACTATTCTTCCCCACTTCCCCCACCACCAAAATTTAAAATAGTTTGTTGTTTAAAAGAAAACAGCAAACTATAAAAGGTCCTTTAAACTTTTAGGACATCAGTTCACTTTTTTAGGAGAACATTTTGAAGAGATGGGGTAAATGAAATAGAAACATTCAGATTAAATTTCCTTTGAAATCCTTGGGTTTTAAAATTAAGGGAAAGTGATTGGCAAAACATGCTTTGGTTTTTGCCTAAACTGAAATGTTTGAAAAATAGTTCAAGATGTTCTTCCTTACCCCAGCCACATCCATCTGGGGCCATCCATCTCTAGTTTAAATCTATTTTTATACATTCACTATGCAAAGAACGCGGCTCCTCACTGCCGCATGAAGGCCATCATATCGCTCTAAGGCAGGAGTATGTGTTAGAGTCTAAAAGCTGTATAACCTTCCAGAAGAAAGTTCTAGACTGGATGACTGTGGAAAGGGAATTGTTTTCCCTTGATGCTGAATCAAGCTAGGTTATGGAAATGAAATATGAGATTCCTCTTTCCTTTCCTTCCTTCCTCTTTTGTTTCTCTCTTCTTTCCTCCCTTCTTTTCTCTCCCTTCTATTTTAACTTTGAACTATTTATTTGCCCAATAATTATTTATTAGGTGTCTCCTAAGTACCATAGATCATAAGAACTAAAAGACCAGTAAAACACAGTCCTTGGTTTCTGGGAGCTGACCATCTTGCAGGGGATAGGCATATCTTTAAAGAGAAGAGCAGAGAAAATGCCATCTTTGGATTACAGAAAGAATAAATGGCTATCCTTCCCTGGGATGACAGGAAGCTATGAAAGGTGGAGAATAAATGAAGTTGAAAAGTGGAGAGTGGCTAGAAACCCAGAAGCCTGAGAAAAGAATGAGCTGGACCATCTACTCTGAGACACCTGCAAGACAGGTAGGGGAGAGAGTGATAAGACAAGGGGAAGCCAACCTGTTCTTTTTCGTGAGTGTAGGGTTAGTGCTCCCAAGGAGGATCATTCCTGTGCAGTTCCCCTCCAGATTTGGCTGCTGGTTCTCCACTTGTCTTGGCAGCGTCCTGGTTGACATTTGGAACACAGTCATGGTAGTGGCTGAGCTCTGTCCTGATATGTGTGAACTCTCTCTCCTCCCTGGGGTATGGCCAGTCTAGACCAGGGGTCTGCAACTCCTGCACTGCAGAGTCGGAGAAGCTGGACCATGTAGCAAGAGGTAAGTGGTGCCAAGTGAAGGATGCTTCCCCTCACTGGAATCGCCTGAACCCTCCCACTTGCCTGAACACTGGTGATTTTAGGTTCTCACAGAAGCAAAACCCCTACAGTGAGCTGTGCATGTGAGAGATCTAGAATGTTCTGTCCTTTAAATTCCCCTGAAATCACTGCCTGCCCCCAACCTCTATCAGCCCCCAACACTTGTCTTCCATGAAACCAGTTTCAGGTGCTAAAAATGTTCAAGACCACTGGGCTAGGTGATCTGCAAGGCTCTTAGGAGAAGGCCCTTTAGTCCTGGCTCTGAAAATGACATAAGTTGTTGATTTAATTGGCTATCATTTATTATTCTAAATATTTAATCAGGTAAATGTGGTTCAGAAAAATCTATATTTCTCCAGTTGTGCAACTTCAGAATTCCATTGCCCGTGGACTACCTTAATCTCATTTCCTCCCAGTAATCCCCAATTTATAAACATTCAAGTTACAATTTTTCACAGGTGTGCTGTATAAGACTCACTTTGAAAAAAAAATCCAGTTACACTACATACAGATACAAATTCTCTATGATGAATGTGATTGTTATGTGCATCTAAATTGTACCAATAAAATCTAATTGGGGGAAAAATCTCCCTTTGTCAGCATAGGGACAAATCTGATTTGTGAACATTTTCCCAGATTGGAACTCACTCCTAAGTCAGGGACTTGCTCTACAGAGAACCTGGAGCTGTGTCTCCTTCAGGGCACAGGCACCTGTAAGCAGCCTCACCTCGCTGATTGACAAGCAGGCTTGGATGACACTTTTACTGTGGTTTCATTTGGAATGTGCTAAGAATGACTGTTTCCTTGTATAGCACTGCAACTGCCAGAAAATTTGGAGCTGTGTGTTCACCTCCCCACATGGGTGAAAGTCCAACTGTATGACTCTTGCATACATGAAGATGGTGGCATTGGTAATTGGGTTATTACGTATAGTGGAATGTGTGGTTTGGAAACCATTGTAGGATTAGAGCCAATTTGTACATTATCACATGCATCACCTATAGGGGTCGGGACCACTGGCAGCTCCACGCTTCTACCCATTTAGACCATGGCTTGAAACATATGTAACTTAGGTTTTCTTGTTTTTTGACTAAGGATATATATGCATATATCCTTAGAAATGGAAAGAGACAGAGACAGACTCTAGCCCAGCAGAGAGTGACAGAATGTTATAGTCTAAGAGTTTTACTCTTTTCTTTCATGATGCTATGCTGCTTAACTTTCATTTGTATTGTATTATTTCTGAATTCAGAACATTAAAAGAATGAAAAGTATACACTTGTAGGCTGGTTCAACTCCAAACTCAGTCCCTTCTAATTCTAATAATAAACAGGATAGAGGATTCTGTCATCACTTGCTATTATTTTATCTGAAGTGTCACGTGGCACTTCAGTTCTAATATTAGGCTTTCCAGAACTTCTTTTTGGTTTGCAGACAGAGAAGGAGGGGATGTGGGAAGCCTTGGGCTTCCCAAACCTTGGCTTTCTCGTCTTCTCGTCCACTCCTGAAACAGTCTTCTCCTCCTTTGTCTTACACAAGGCTTGCCAGAGACTAGGAAGAGAGGGAAGAGGATGATTTCTTTTGAGTTAGGTGACACACATGAAAGGGATAAACAGAAGCCCCTTGCAAGTGAAGCTGACTCTGGTTTTATTTTCAGGCTAGAACATGCTATTAACCTCTCCTCAGCTGAGAATGGGAAATAGGAAGAATACTACGTAAAATCTTTCTGTGGCTCTGCGGTCCTCTATATTCTTCCACAAGGCCCCAGCTTGCCTCCTCCAGAGCACTGGTCTGGCTTCACCAGAGTAGTCTGCTCATCCTTGTGTCCCCCTTGAGCCTTAGGAACTCAGGCCAAGTAGCTATTATAGTAAGACCTCAGTAGTAGACAATAAATGCATTAAAAGAGGAGCAAATGATTGACTGTGGCAGAAGATTCTGTAAGGTTTAGCTGTAACACATGTAAACTCTTCAGGCGCACAGGGCACGTTGTAGGCATCACAAGAATGCTAGAGTCCTTGGAATTATGTTCCTAATCAAAGCAGTAGAAATGGTCTGTGGAAAAGCCTGGATTGCTCCAGGCACTGTGCATAGCTGTGCTCAGGGCCATGCTGAAGGCTTGGTGCTAATGAAATAGTATGAGGCCCATCTTCATGTGTCAAGGAAATAGTTCCAACACACCAGGCTACACACTTCTAGGCCTCGCTCCAAGACTCATGCTCCAAAGTGGAAAATTAGTAAAGTGAAGAATATTTGAATTAGGAATAATATACTGCAATGAGACTGAGTGAGCTATAAATACACAAAATATGGTTGACTCTCACACATATGATGCAAGATGAAGCTACATGCAAAAACTGCAATGACATGGTACTTACACAAGGCATATATAAAGACAGCTAAAGTAACCTGTATTGTTTGAAGGCAAGACAACGGCTCCTCTTGGATCCCGGATAGTGATTGGACAAGAGCTTGCGGTTGGAGTCCTGGAAGCCAGTCATGTTGTTTCCTGTCCTAAATGGTTGGTTCTGAAGGTGTTGGAGCTGTATGATGTTACTTGTATCTTTTAATTGTGTAATTCAGTAGAAAGTTAAAACATAAGAATTTGAGAATAAATACCATAACAGCACCCAAGAATGTATACATTCTGGAATGCCATTGAAGTAATTTGCCTATAAAGGAATGGTGTCATCCATGGGATAGGGAACTCTGAGAGGCTGGGTCCCTTTTTCTTTCTATCAATAGCTCTTTTAGTTTTTCAGTTAATAATCATTTTTTAATTTAATTTAATATTTTAATGTATTACTAAGGGGCTATAGGGTCTCACTACATAGATCGGACTTGTGATCCTCCTGTTGTTTAGCCTCACAAGTGCTGGGACTACAGATGTGTGTGCCACCACGCCCAGTCTCAGTCACCATCTCAGCACATCCCAGGGATGAGGTCAGCACAGCAGACCTGGGGGCTCAAATCCCTGGCCCCTGCATCTGCCTAAGCAGGCACTTTAATCTGCTGAGCTGTCTGACCAGCCAATAATCATCTTCTTAAGTGTGACTTTTGCCAGTTGCTTATTATTGCTAGCATTCATCTTCTCTTTCTACAGATGGGGAAATTAAAGGATAAAGAACGGAAGTGATAGACAGGGCTGCTTTTTGTGACAGCAAGAAGAGAAGCCCCGCCTTCTTGCAATATCTCTCCTGAGACGCAAGACCTCCAGAGATAAGTGGCAGTAGGCAGAAGCGAGTATTTAGACAAAGAGGACCAAGCCTGGTTCTAAGTACAGCATGAAAGCAGTGAGGAATCCCTCCCTAAGGAGCAGGTAAGGGCAGTGGTTGTCTCAGCTCTAACTTCTGCAGCAGATATTAGGTAGGCCGGATAGCCTAGACCTCCCTGTTTCACTGCATAGGATGCTGATGCCGCAGCAGGGATTAAATGGGGCTCTGCTAAAATCAGAAAGCATGTAGAAGATAGAAACCAAAAAAAAAAAAAAAAAAAAAAAGATAGAAACCAAATATGGATATATAAAATACAACAAATGTCAGTATAGCAATCATAAAGCAATTCTACGTCCTTGCATGCTTGGAGGGTGCACTGAGATTCACACCTGCTATTTATTATGCAGGCACTTGAGATCCTCTGATGAGCAGAAAGCATCCCTTGATAGGGCTCGTACCTTGGCACCTTCAGAGATCATCTGCAGGCCAATGGAGGCTGGAGTGTAAAAGAGAGAGAGAATGAAGAAGAAAGAATGCATGTCTCTGTGGGTCTATGAATGAGCTTAGAGCACGGCCTGGCAGCCCAGGGGATACAGAGAACTCATATGTTTTTACTTGAGACCACGAATACTGTAGCTTCCCGAAGTCTGCTTTCAGATGCTGTTAGCATTATCAGTTTTTGAGTTGTCTTAAGGACCACATTTTATGTGATTCCCTAAATGTTAGAATTTCTACTGCCCCCAAACCTAGCATAACATTTTCATAGGGTTTCCATTAAATGACCACAGTGAAATGTGCATCATGCTGTATTTGAGGCTCCCCGTTTTAACATGGGTGTGCTCTCGGGCCGTCTGCGAGGCATCGCGACCACTGGAGTATGTCTCTAATTTGTGCTGCTCTTGGGAGAAGTATCAATAGTAAGATATCATTTTCATAAGTGATATCATATCCTGATTGAACATTGCTAGGGAGTCTTAGGCCACTTGGTGGTTGCATTTGCCTTAGATCCAATTACAGCTGGAAAAGTGGTTTGCATTAGAAGTTCTGACTCTAGGATTTGATCATTATGAGTGGGATAAACCACCAAAAGAATGTGAATTGCTTTCACTAAAAGGATGTAATAGCCCAGAGAATCTCTTTCATATTTCAGATGAGGAAAGCCCAGCATGGCCTCCTTCCCTGAAACCGCCCAAATGCACCAGCAGAGTAGAGTTCTTCCTTTGGTGTTTATACTGGGATCCTCCAGCCAGAGGTTTCAGTTCTTGAATAGCCTGAAGTGCCTCCTGCAGCCCACACCCTGAGACCTGAGGTTCATGGTTATTGTATCTGAAGGTGTTTTTGCTATGCTTTCTTCAGTACTGACACTCTTTCAAATGATTGCCTCATCCAACTCCCTCTGCAGCTGAACTCTTAAGAAACCTGCAGTATTTCTGCCAAGCCTGGTTCTAAGCAGTAGTTCTACCTGCCTGAAGTGGAGAAGCATCTGTGGCCAAGATGCCCCACTAAGGAGGTCCAGATGCAGCACATGGATGCTGGATATTGGAGAAATGAATCTTCCCAGGGCCTTTAAAAGGTCATCATCAGCTAGCATTCATGAAAGGGCCCTTGCCACTTCATAGAGCTGCAGGCAACTGTGACCTCCGGCACTCCTTCCCATTCAGAGCACCTGGATTGCAACTTGGACCTTGCTTCTATTTGAGCAAAGAAAGATACAAAAGTCTTGGAGAGAAGAGTGTGACACTGTAAGGCTTGATTTCCCTCACACACCAAGCAGCCCAGCTCTGCCCATATGGGTAACTGAATACCCAGCCTCCCACCTGCTAAATGGCCACAGGGATAAGTGAAAGAAGGGCAGGCAGGATGGGCAGAACCAGTCCCACTCACTGAACTGTCCCTAACTCTCTACCTGTCCAGGAAGCTGAGGCCCTGGCCTGGAATCTTGTAAACAGGATACTCAGACTGGACCAGGGTGAGCCTGAGGGGTGGATCTTCAATGGGGAAACCTGCCAAGTTTTTGGAACAGGTACTAGTTTATAAATAGCTCTTCCTGTGAATTCTTTTGGGATCACATAATTATTTTGAAGAGAAGTCAATATACAGAATGGTAAAATGACTCAAAAAGATTCACAGTAGGGTTTAACCTTTACTAAAGGAGTTTTATCAAACATATATACTGCAAATCTTGGCAATTCACTCAAAAAATTCCACCGATTTTAGCAACACTGCAAATGTTCCCTATTTCCTTTTACCCGCTCACTCTCCTTTTCTCTTCCTTCCTTCCTTCCTTCCTTCCTTCCTTCCTTCCTTCCTTCCTTCCTTCCTTCCTTCTTTCCTTCCTTCCTTCCTTCCTTCCTTCTTTTACATCCTTCTTTGCTATTTTCTCTACCTCGACTCTTCTTGCCTCCCTATCCTCTTTTTCTTCTTATAATAGAAATCTTTTTTAAAAATTAATTTTATTGAGAAACAAATAGCAATGAGACAGTTTGAAAACCTGTTAATAGGACAATTTCAATAATTGATACATTGTGGGCTGGGGAAACAGCTCAGTAGAATAAGCACTTGCCTGGCAGGTGCAAGGGTCTGAGTTCAACCTCCCATTCCACAAATAATTAATAATAATAATAATAATAAATAATAATAATAATAAATGCATTGCATATTGTGTCTTCTTAGCATAGTACAGGAAGCAGACATGATACCCTGTCCAAACACTATTAGTGCAAATCTTTCTTCTCACTGAATTAAGAGAAAGTGGCTGTGTATCTATCTTAACTGTTTTGTATGTATAGATACAAAATGGTCCTTTATTTATATCCCCTTTTTTTGTTTAGTTTTGTCAGAGATGGGTGTTCCATTGCCATTCAAATATTGTAGGTGTGTGAATTCAGCAAAATGATCTGCTTTCTGAGTAGTAACTTTTTTCTTTACAGTTGTGGATATGTTTTAACTGGCTTACATGTGTTGTCCACATTTTAAAATGGAAAGATCATTAGGTACTACTTTCAAAGAACCAGCAGAAATAAGCAACGCTTTAATTTTTTTCTCATTTTTAATTTCTTACAACTTTTTAAAAACCAATTTGCCTGCTTATATCTGGTGATCTAAACAACTAATTTTTTTTTTTTTTGTCTTTTTGAGACAGGGTCTCACTGTGCAGTTCAGGCTGGCCTTAAACTCACTTTGTAGCTTAGGCTGGTCTCGAACTCACAATCCTCGACAACATTATGCAGTATAACAACCACTGCTATAGTACACTTTGTTTAGTGAAATTCTGTACGTTTCTAAATTTTTACTATTTTTATTCTCTTTAAAAATAAAAATAAAGGAAATATATAAAATTGGAAAACTCACATAAAACTTCACATTCACAATCTGTCTTTTTTATTTCAGAAAAATATTTCAGAAATGAATATATAACATGAGATTAATAATAGATTACACATTGTAAATAATTATAAACTTAAATGAATATAACAATGAAAATCATCTAAAATAAACATGGAGAAGAGGTTACAGATCAGTCATATAATAGTTCACTCTGTGCCAAAATCAAGAAACTTACATGCATATAATTAGAATTCTCAAAGTAGAAAGGGATAGGAAATAAATATTTAAATATTTAAAATTTAGTTAAAATTATAGCACATTTCCCAAAAATGAACCCTTTTGCACAAGAAATATGATACACAAAAATGAAATTGCCCAAAACTAATTTTAAAGAAAAAAAAATCATTCAAGCATGTGCATAGAAAAACTTATGAGCTAGGAAAGAATAAACTTAAGTAGCATCTTATTCCATATTAGAAAAAAAAGAAAGACCAAGTGGGTAAGAAACTAGACTTATTTATTCAAAGGACTGAAAAAGAAGATCTCTCCTCACTGAATTTTATACTTAGCCAACATACCTTCTGAAAACTAAAAGTAAAATATTTTCCAGTTATACAAACTTGAAATATTCTAATACCTCCAGACGTAGCATATAGAAGATAACAAAGACCATAATCCAGAAGGCAAGAGAAGTTGCTGTATGGTCCTAGATAAAGAATAAAGTTCTCAAAATGGGAATTATGCAGAACTATGTACAACATAATTATATTAGTCGAACCCAATTAAAATGTCATTGAAGGGGGCCTGCCAGTTAGCTGAATTGGTTAAACACCTGCTCACGCAAATGCAGTCAGGTGCAGGACACCATGGTTCAATCCCCACCCCCACCTGCAGTACCGGACCTGCCCTTAAGGCAGCCTGAGGCAGCCCCAAGGGTAAAAAAAATCATTCTAAGAGGTTCTTGAAGATTTCCACAAAACAGTATTAATCTTAGGTCAGGTTATATACATATTGTGTGTGTGTGTGTGTGTGTGTGTGTGTGTGTGTGTGTATAAAAGATGATGAACTAATATAAAGTCAATGGAAAATGGAAATACACTTTAAAAGTTTCTAATACTAGGAGAAAATATCATGCACTGTCTTATAAGTAGATTATAATTCAAAGATACAGTATAAATCATAAAAATTAAAAGTAAACAACATTCAGAAAACTATGTATTAATTAATTCAAAATTAAATTAAATATTTCAAAATAATATTCAAAAATTAAAATTTAATTGTGAGTCCAACTAAGAGGCCAGAACGTAGTGCATCATATGTACAAATCTGTGATCAATGAAGAGTACTCACATAGCATTTGATTAGGTTACTATATACAAAAATATTAACCGAGAAAAAGTTTTCAGGATAGTAAAGAATTACTAAGAACAAAACATAACAAAAATACTGAATGGCAAATATATGACCAGCACTTCTAATAGTTTGAGGAATAGGATATCACACAAAATTCTAGTATATGGTGGATGTGGACAGTGTCCATGACGCTTACTGGTGGCAGGTGTCACTTGTGGGATTGAGCTACTGCAATTTCCTTGGTATTCATCCTGTAGACTTGGACAGACTCATGATTCATAAGTGCATTTGTAGAGTATGCTGATGGAAATATTTTGCTGTTGTATGTAAAAGAATAATTGAAAGATGCTGTTGTATACCTCTTTTTCTCCTATGTTTAATTGTTTGCCCTATTTGGGGGCTCTTTCCATTCTCATTCATGGAGTTGTGGTCATTTTTATCCTTCTCTAGAGCATCTTTCAGTAGTCTGTATAGGGCTGGCTTTGTCATCATGAAATTCTTTAGTTGTTCTTATGAAAGCATTTCACTTCTCCACTAAATAGAGAAATGGGAAAGAGAGTTTTGCAGGGTATATTAATCTGGGTTGGAATTTGTTTTCTTGCAAGACTTGGAGTACTTTGTTCCATGTTCTTCTTGATTTGATGGTTTCTGAAGAGAAATCTGCTATTATTCTGATGGTATTTCTTTTAAATGTGATCTGTTTCTTTTCTCTAGTGGC
>PVKA01006892.1:52500-80876 GCA_004027165.1 Ctenomys sociabilis
CCCGCAACCAGCTCCTGAGAACACACCCTGATGGCTATTCGAGTCCTGGAAAAAGCCACGATCCCAGCTTTTTCTTCTCTTATCCCAAGGCTTTAAGGGCTACAAAGAGCTGAATGAAGCCTGCCAAGAACTAGGGAGTTGTAAGCTGAAATCTGTGTGCCTTGGGAGGTCATTCTTCCAGCACACCAAGTGATGGAATAGCCATGGAACCAACAGATCAAATATCTATCACCCAGTTTCCATAGGAGGGGCACTAAGATAAGAACTTTCATGCACATGCAGCACCCTTCTTCTGCAGGAGGTAGGGTCACTACCTGGTACAGGCAAGAAAGGCATGGATCACATGACCTTTCCTAAACTGCTCAGTGACTGAGCAATAGACTCAGAATTAGAACTCAGACTATCTGTCTGGAGAACTCACATGGGCTGAGTTCTTCATCGATTACAGAATAATCTCCTTCCAACGTGTCTGTGTATAGCTTCCCTGGGAGAGCCCAGTCTTCAGGAATGCCAGAGTCTGAGCTTCCTCCTTTTTCTGGCAACAAAATGCCAAGCATGCGTCAGGGGCATGCGATGATTGCCCAGAAACCACATGGCCTATCATATGTCATCCCTCACAATTTATTTTTACGAGAGTGGTAAGTGGTATCACCATTTTATAAGCATGTATTTATATTTGTTAATTTAATTTATGCAAATGCCTCATTTATGTAAATCATACACAGACCCACCATCAGGATATCTTTAGCCGAAGAGCATGATCAAGATATTTAAGGATCTGACATATATAATCAGAGAATGCAAATTATTTTTATTGCATGTTCTTGCTGCTGCTAAGTTCCTAACATGTCAACAGCTTGGTTTTGCTGAATCTGTTGTGTGGCATCATTTGGGTTGGTCTCTCTTTCCCTCTTGGACCCTTCCTTGCTTCTGCAAGGTGCTGGGACGCATTAGCTGCAGCCATGGAGAAGCCCTCACATTGCTGCTCACTTCTGAGGGCTGAGGTTACAGAGTGAACATACAATACTGTATTTCATAGCTATCCTAGGGCTTTGGGCTTGATCCCTCCCTGATAGTGGCATCCTCATTACCCACTCATGACCCTGCCAGCCAGTCCTCACGAACAATAAGCTTCTCTCTCAATCCTGACCATCCGTTCTGAGTTTCTGCCTTGTTTCTTAAAGGGAAAGGAGATTTATATCTCATTAAGGGGAGAAATATCCCGTATTCTATTACATCCAGTTCCGAGACTGCAGAAATGCATTGAACACCAAGAACCTTAAAGGAAGGAGGGGCTGCAGGGGCTGATGCTTGTGCCTGGGTGCTGGGATGACCTGGGAAGGACTGCAGTGCCCTCTGGGAGTCCTACCTCTGGACCCCGAGTGACTCAGCACACAGCAACTCCAATCACCCTTTCTGTGAGGAAATCTAACCATGTCATCTTCCTAGTAAAAATGGAGCAAAACCAGCTGCCTTCCCACTGGCTGTGTCACTCAAGAGAGCCCCCAGCTATCACCAAAGCCATAAAGCAACCTGATTTCTCTTGCCCAGCTGCCCATATGAGGAGCAACGAGTCTGTAGTCCCAAATTACGTGTCCTTGAGGCCTTCCTGCTTTGGTTCATATTGAACCATCCTGTTGGTTTTCTGTCCATTGTGTCCTGATATGTATGACACAGCTACATGAGTCATCCAGAAATTCTCCTTTGAAGAGCAGTTTCTGGCCTCTGGAAGGTATCTCTGTGGTTCCCCTAATACCCAGAAATGTACTTACTTTGGTCTGTATTTTAAATCAATCCATCCCTTACACACCCTCCAAACTTAGGAAAAGTTGATTCAGCAGCTCTTATGTAAATTGCATTAGAGACAAAAGCAATTTAATTAGTACAGGTTGTCCCACTGTTATGAAGCCTCCCCCCAACCTAGCCATGTTGGGGGTGGAACCCAAGGCCTCCTGTGTGTTAGGCATGCACTCTGCCTCAGAGCTACCTACTTGACCCCATGTGATCATTTGTTAAAGCCACCTGACCACTATCTGATCCATCCACAAGTCTTTCCAGTACCATGTCTCAGTCACCCTTGGAGTCACAGTGGAGTCCCCCCAGTGTGAGTATTGGGGTAGTTGGACAGATGCTAGGGAGTGCTGTCCATACTGGCATAGAGCACGGGCAGTTTACAGAACACCTGTTGCATGGTTTCCCACAAAATCCCATAACACTCCTATTTTTATGACCATGGAGAGCATCCACTTCTATCTTGTATCTGAAGAGAAATTCATAATGGTTCTGTTTATCTCCTGATTGGTACAACACATCTGGGCAGTGGACCAGACCATTGGCTCAGGGCTGCAGCCCGGGACACTGTTGCATCCAAGGGGCTGGATAGCAGTTGGCCAGCATTTTCAGCCCTCAGTGACGTCTTCTAGATCATATCATCCTGGCTTAGGCAAAGTATATAAGATGACATGAACATTTCATGTCACAAGACATAGAGCACGGACTCCGGAGTCAGGCAAAGAGGGCCTCTGAGCCTGTCTCTACCACTTACATGTCCTGGGAAGTCTCTTGGCTTCTCAAGGCCCCAATTTCTGCATCTACAAGATGAATAGTAGCAACACTTGCCTTCCAGAGTGGCTTCCAGACCTGGAGGTATAAGCCTTTGTGGTGGATTAACTAATGGTCCACTTGTAACACCCAGATGCACTGAATCAGCGTGGTGCTGGAGTTGGAAGACCCACCAGAGGATGACCGCCGATGGCACAAAAGCAGAGCTGGAGGGGAAGATAGTGTGCTGTGGATTCTCCTGGACAAGCTTGTTGCACTGCTTTTCCTGATAGGGATTCAGCCATCCTCATCTTTGGAAGAGCTTGTGTCCTCGCTGTCACTGTGGACGGCTATTGGCACAGGTCCTTCATCCCGCTGCTGCAGACTTTCTGGCTTCCACCACTGATCTTTGAGCCTTCCCAGTGCAGATCCTTGATACTTGCATGAGACATCGTCATGGGCTCTAGGTCTCCAGATGAATTTAAGTAGCACATTGCCGTGGGATCCAGCCCCTCAGCTGTATTCTTTTGGGTGGGGAGTGCATGAACAGATATTTTTTGTTCTTCCGCATTTGACTTTGGGTAACTATTATAAAATAATTCTATAAATTATGTGTCCTGTATGAAATCTTTTCCCTTGCAAGACCTGATTACAACAGCCCTATAGAAGGTTTGCACTGTGCCTGGCAGTGTGGTCAGCACCACTAATAAGGGATTAGTGCAAAAAGGAAACTGACTCCATTCTGCTGGGTTGGGTCAGGAGGAGCAAGAGGCACACAGAAGAAAATCAGATAAATGTGCAGAACACAGAGAAGATAGAGAGACAGGGTGGTACGGGAGGCTCTTCCCAGCTGCTGTGACTCCAGTGTGATACACTTCTCTGAAGTACTCTTCTTAGGTCTGTTCTCTTTGCTAAGCTTTAGCTGTAGTTATATACCTGTCACCTCCAAATGCAAGGCCCCTGAAATCCCTCTATGTATTGAAAGCAGGGCCTTCTCGTCTCTGGCTCCTGTCCTATTTTGGAGATGCACACTGCTGGGCATCTCCTGGAGCACAAGCCGGGGTGTCTTACTGGGTGCCCCTTTGCTTCTTCACTCCCATGCAGCTAATCGTCAGCTCCATCCTGTGACTTCACCATCAGGAGAGGTCTTCAGCACGTGCCTCCCTCCCTGGGACAGTCAGACTTGCCCTCAGGCCCCAGGGGCTTCTTCCAGTGCTACTGCTGGGCTGGCCCCCAGAGCTCTTTCCCTCTTCCCACACTGCTGCTATAATGGCAACAGGAGCTCATGAGTCATCCAGAGTGAGGTGCATATCTGTCCCCCTCCCTGAATGCCCAGCTTTCTTATATGTGGAGCCTTTTAGTTCTGCCATTGCTGCACTCCTAGGACTTCCTTCCTTCTTTCTAACCTGGTGAAGTTCTATTGTGCCAACAAATGTCCCACCTGCCAGCAGCTTGTCAGCTCCTGCAAGAAATTCCCTCCGCTCCCCTGCCTTCCTTCCTCTGCCATTACCATGGCAAAGTGTGGACCTCCTGGGTGCACTAAATGTACCTAACTATTCTAACTGGCTACCCGTTACTCAGCGGCAGTCATCCACCATGGCTGGATAAATGGATCAGTGTTCACCTGTTTGCCTCCCACCTTCCTGAGACACATCTTCTGCAGAAGCACAACAGGCCTGAGTACGCTTAATATCTCCAGCACCCTATGTGTGTTTGAGATGGAAAATGTCCTCATAAATGAATGAATTCTCCTAAGGAAGGAACCAGAGTCTTGGAAAACTCATCCATAGACCCTTTGAGCTAAAAAGTTTATTTGGGGCAGGAGGGGAGGCAGTGGTGGTGAGGTATGAGTTGTTTTTCCCCAAGAACTGTATTTCATGGACCTTGAGTGCCAGTGATACCTGAACTTCAGCAAAATGACCCATTAAACAGGGTGGACTGGGGAGAGAAGCACAACTTCTCTGGGACCTGTCTTGCACTTTGGCCATGACTGTGTGTACACAAACAAATGCATCATTCATTTTCAGTCTCTCATAACTGCCTCTGGCTTGGGCTCTTTGACAAAGGTCAGAAAGGAGGAAATAAATGGTATTCGAGAAGCCAATTCTCTCCTTTCCGGTGGTGAATGACATGCTACCTCTCCACCTCTCAGGGACAATTTTATGTACAGATTGATGAATCTCAGAACCAAGTCCAGTTATTACATAGGAAAGTGATTCTGTGTGACTGGGACTTTTTAGGTGCAACGAGACTGATTCTCTGATTGTTTTTTAAAGATGACTCACAATTTGCTCATTTGAGCCCACTACTGTAGCTCCCTCTGCATTGACAGGCAGCTGTCTTGCTCCTTTTCTTTTCTTACTTTCTTTTTGTAAGTGCATAAGGCCTGTATCCTGCTTCTGCTAACCTTCTGACTGCAGGCTAAAGAGATAATTGGAATTTTTAAATATATTGTCAATATGCAGTAAGAAGAAAAGGCAATTTTGCCACCCATAAATGCCTGCATTTTGCCTGAGTTCTAAAACTTGAGGCAAGCAGACTGTAGAAAGCCTGGGTAGCTTACCTGGAGCAGTTTTAATCCAGGGACGGGGGCTGCAAAGGCCAGTCCAAGCTCAGTCTCATTCTTTGTTTGACCCTCTCCCCATGCAAGTCACTGGTGATGATTACACCATATCTTGACAGAGAGCAGGGATGGCTGGACAAATAGCTCAGCAGATTAAAGCACCTACAAGCATGTGCAGGGGCTGGGGGTTCAATCCCCGTGCGTGCTAAGATGGCAATTGAGACTGGACATGGTGGTGTGCACCTATGATCCCAGCTCTTGGGGGGCTGAACACAGGCAGATCACTACAGGTCTGATCTATGTAGTGAGACCCTGTAGACCCTGTACTAAAAACATACAAAAAGAAAGTCACGATTCCAGCTACTCTAGAATTATTCCATAAATTGGCAAATGATGTCACCGGAGATGAGGTGTTCAGCAGATGGAATTTCTTCTATTGTGAAACAATAGAGTCTTGTGCAACACTAGAGACTTGTGCCCTGAGGGATGAGGTTCTTCTGCTGACTGCTTTTATAAATAAAGGTTTATGTAGAGACAGCTGGACCATTTATTTGCACATTGTTCATAGACATTAGTTCGCTTGTGCTATACCAAGAGTTGTGTAGCTGCAAGGGAGGCCACATGCCTGGCAAAGCCTAAAGATTTACTACCCAGCCTTTTGCAGAGCAAGCTGTTGATTCCTGGTCCTGTGCACATACGGCTCAGTAGGGCTGTTGAGGTGCAGGGATGGTTGGATCTTAACTGCATCACATAGCAGCTGTGTCACCTCAAAAGGAATCCTGTTTCCTCAGTTTTAAGTAATGATGGTACTACCCACTTTGTGCAAAATCCAAATTGCATATAAGTCCTTGTCACATCCTACTCAAAATTAGAGCTTTGTTATAATATGGGTAGAGAACCCTAAAGTCACCCCTACATGTCCTCCTCTTTTCTTTGCACTTAGACTATTTTTTGAAGATGTGTTATTAAAATAACCGTAGGCAAGCCACTGAAAGAACAGGATCTCAGGGGCCTGTGGAGCCAGATAGACCTTTCTGTGGCTGTCTGGTTGTTAAACATTTTGAAGATTACTGTGGTGCACTTCTTATTAACTAACCTGAGTCATGAAAGAAGACCCTGAGTGTTGAGAAGGAAGAGTTTGAAGCTTCTGCCGCAATGAGAATCCCACTAATCCAACTCACATCCTTCCCCCAGTGCAGGGATGGGTGTTTCTCTGAACTGATGAAAGGATTCTTGGTACAGGGAGTTGGAGGAGCTGCATGATGACTTTCTGAAACACAGGGCCTTCTTGCACCAACAGGGCTGAGAGCCATTTCTGGTTCACTGATCCAGTCAGCTAGGTACAAGGCCAGTGCGCAAGGCCCTGTGGAGGAAATCATGTCAGAGAACTTCCTGCCATCCACAAGCATCACCAATAGTTGTCCATGCATGGCTTTTGTTTGGTCTTCACAGTATTTACAAGTTTTTCCTGGAACTATTACTTAAAAATCAAGTAGCTTTATTAAAAATTCCAAGTTTTTCCAATCTTTTTGGTGGAATAAAACCAAAGTCCCAGAAACTTTTGCTATGGTGAACCACACTGCTCTGAGGCCACCTCTTAGGAGCTTTGTAGTTGCCACAACCCTCACCCCACCCAAGTGTCACATAGCCAAGCTCCCGCAGTGTAGGGCTGTGGTGGAAGGAAGGACTCTAGGGTGGACAACTGACACTTCTCATGTGTCTCCTTTGACAAGTCACTGAATCTTCCTGGGCTTTAGCTCCTTCATCTAAAAATGGGGACATAAATTATCTTTGCCATATATATTTATTATAACGATTAAAAGAAGCAATAAGAATAAACTCCTTAAAATAGTTGTTGGTTCATAAGTGCTCAATAAGCAGGTGTTCCCTTAGATAGACAAGTGAAGACAATTTTGATCTTGTCAATTTGGACCTCTCCCCCAAACAGTTTGCCTTGTTAGATCATTTATGTCAATGGAAGATATAAACAGAGCACTTAGCATACTTCTGATGGCTTTAGTTCTAAGACAGATCCTCTGACTCCCTGTATTTTCTTTCCATTCCATTTCCTGGTCCCCAAATAGACACAGAGCATTTGTATATGAACAGCACTCCCAGTGGAAGGGGCAGGAGAGAAGGCTGATGGATTGTCTTCCTTCCCAGGGCCCCCCAGAGACCATGTCACCCTCCCCTAGAGGAGAACCCAGAGCTGGGCAACCAGCCCTATCCCCTGCCAGACACTGCCAGGAAACTGACTTCTGGGGAAAGGTTCAGGGAGAAATCTCTGAATGAACAGTGTAGCACATCAACTAATCTGGGACTCATACATATGCAGAAGGACAATGAGTGAAAACCCTGTGTTTCAGACAGCTTTACATTTTCAAATTAAGTTAATAAAGTAAGATTTCCAATGTAATGACAAACTAATTCTTCTTTTCATAAGTTTATTAAAATAAGCATCTCCTACTTTTAACTAGCGCTGACATATGCTTACATAGATACATCCCACCCAGTAACCTAATCTCCCAGCAATCTTGAAGCAATTAACTCCTTCTAATCTTGAGTTAACAAAGCCCGCCATCTGAAGGCCCCCAAGGACACCCCGCCAGAGGTTTGCGCCTCCTGCTCTTGCTCCTAGCATCCAAGCTGGGTGCTCTGAAGTGGTCCAGTGTGGCAATGCGGCTCACTAGATGACTCAGCACAGATCAGAAGATCTTCATTAACTCCTTATTTCTCTGCTAATTAACACAAAAAGAATGAGTCGAATGTCTGATGGGCAATGACTGACCCATTGCTTGCTGGTTAATGGGATGCAAATGATGTCTAATGAGGCTCTCTCCTTGTAATGTGGGCAGCTGGCCTAGTATTTATGTTATGGATTTTGAAAGTGTTGGAGCTCCATGAAGAGTTTTCTTCATAATTTAAACTGCCTCTGAGTTTATAATATGAAGTTCGTGCATTTATGTGTGTCCTACACATGGCAGAATTAATTTAAGCTGCTAGCCATGAGGTTTAGCTGAAACTGCCATAATACGGGGATGGGAGAGAGTGGAGAATCCAGCTCTGGGGTCTTTCCAGTGAAGCCCAATATTTGCTGATAGCGTTGAGTTTTGTGGTGCATTTTGGATTTTGTTTAATGTGACAGTGGCAAGCATATTTACAAAATGTTGCTTTCTTTTGTCCTGAGCACAGCCCTTGCAATTTATTATAGCTTAAAGATGTTGGCTCCAGAGAAACCAGAGTTTCATCATCTAAGATTTATCTTAGACTACAAGTGGAAAAAAAAAGCCCAAATATGATTTATGTACTGTCAATAAAATGATGATTCAATTAAATTAAGTTTCAGCAATGAGGTCAATAATGTAGCTCAAAGGAAGATTTTTGCCATCTATTGCAAGTTGATAATTAAGTGACAGATTTTATAAACCAAAGAAGACTGTTGAAAAGGTTTCTACGAAGGGCATGCTTCTTTATTAGCTCTCCTCTCCTAAACCTGGGTGGCAAAAACCATCCCCAGCTAAAATCCCAAGCTCTTTGACCAGATTCATAAAATCCTTCCTTGTCATTAGTGGGTAGGATTGGCACTGCATCTGCTGAAGCGATGGAGCATTGCCAGTGTCTCTGTCCTCATCCGAACTGTCTGACAATTTGACTTGCAGCAAGTTATATGGATCTCTGTTTTCTTCACTACTCTATGACATCGCAGAAAGCAGGAGACTTGTCTCGCTCTACATTGAGCCTCTCATACCAAACACATGTTAGGAAGATCAAGAACTTCAGCATGAAATGCTCAGAGAATTAAACCACTCTGTTTTGAGAAGAAGGCTTCCGTAGCACATCAGGAGACTCCAGCGTCAGTAACACAATAGAGCCCTCACACACACACTGTGAGACAGTTAGCAGGCCCCACTGAGGCCATGTCAGTATTTCATTGTTAATGCCCATGACATTCATCAAGGCATTCTCATGTTACAGGCCAGGAAACTGAGGCTGCAAGCAATGAAATAACATGCCTGTTCTCCTAAGGTAATGTGCAGAGATGATGGAGTTAGTTTCAAAGAAAAGTCAAATTCTAGTCTCCTCTTGCCAAAGGTACATTTTGCTGAGCCTTAGTATTAAGTTACCATGGCTTCTTGGGAGGCTTTGGCAACTAATATATTTCTGTATTGACTTTGTATTGGTTGTACAAGTAAATAAAGTGTTTGCCTTAATGCTGGTGACAGGCAGGCTTGGTGGGACTAAGTCACTGGCATGTGTGTCATTTTAAGGAATCCTTTCCATGCACTTTTAAGTGCCCAAGCTCCTCACAATTGGGGGTTGGGGGGATAGAAGAGGATGAAAGAGAAGAAAAAGAAAATAAATGGAGTTAGTCTCAGTAATTTCACGCTTATGCATGAGATAATTGGAGACCCTTGAAAATATACCACACTCTGCGACCTTGGGGAAGGCTGCCTCGATGTCCCCACTTGAAAAGCCCTTTTTAGCACCTGCCTCAGCCAGTTCTTTGAGCATCAGGAGTGAAGGAAATGATGCCTCAAGCAGAAAAAAACTTAGGAAAGAGCATTTTAAATAAATACGGAGATCCAGACATAGTACTATTATTACTATTTGGCTAGCCCTTTCTAGAGCTTTCGAAAAGTCTTTGACACTGTTTTTTGCCAATAAAGCAACAGAGCGCTATATGCAAAACTCATTTCTGTCCCCAGTGTGTGCGGTAATGAGATGTCCTCAGGAAGGCAGATCAGCGTCCCCGAGGAGAAGCCACTCTGGTGACACAGTAGGTGTGCCTGGCAAGCCAGTGCTGGGAATGGAAGAGGTGTGATTACCGTAGCACGAGTTGTGGAGGACTCAGCGCACTCGTCAGTCGGCTTCTTTAAACATGGGGTCTTTGAGGCATAGAAATGCATTTCAGAGTTTGGTGGCCGTAGTGAGACCCATTTTAATAATTAAGCCTACACAATGGACCGTGGGGCCTTGGGTTAATCGTCATCTCTCTTAGTTGCAAAAGGCTGTCCTGAGTAGGTGTGAACACAATATCCAGAGATATTGCACACCAGGGGAATTCGTGGGTCCCCTCCCACTCCACTGTGGCTGCTACTGGTCACACCCTGTCTACCACTGTGACATGGAAATACCTGGGTGCCCGGTCTGCTTCCTCTTGTCTTTTATAAGACTAGAGAGTGAGCAAAATGCATCCAGCATAGTTCCTAGTAGCCTTTTATGGATTCTTTCCTCTAAGAAAACCTATAGGTATAGGCAGATAACCGAAAAATACAGACATACTAACCCAATATGACCTATGTGGCCTTGAGGCCTACAGTGCTTAGGGGAAATCAAGAAACTAAATATATGAGAACTAATGTCCTGCAAATAAATACCATGACAATTGCTTTTTCAACCATGGGCTGCTGAAAGAGCATGAAAATGGCAGACACACAACATAAATCTTTGCCTCTTTTTATTTAAATGAAAACATCCTGGTAAATTATATAGACTTAGGATCTCGCCAATTTTGGAGGTAATCTTTTAGGTTAAGTATGTTCCCACATTAAACTGATAATTATCCTTGCTTCTCTTCGTGTATCCCCCTGACACTCACACGGTGGATTTTTGCTTCATGTTTTATTTATGGAACAGAATTAATATGCAGATTCACAAAAACTTTAAAACTCATAATTATTCATAAAGGGCTTTAAGGTTATTTACTACGTTTTTATGAAACTCTGGGTTTGTGGGAATGTGTAGTTGGAAGGTGTGGGGAGCCAAGGAAGGCTAAGTCCTGTGTGAAGAGTAATCTACAAATGATCAGACTCTTGGAAGAAATTATTTGCCAGTATCTCTAATTTATATTTAAGTGAATAATGGACATCAGTAAACTTGTGAATATATGCAAGGCCTGCCTGGTAAGAAAGATTTACATACCCAAGGCAAACAATCAGTGTAAGAATTGTCTAGTTAGGAATTCTTGATCTCTAAGCAAATGTAATAAAGGACTGGCACTTTTCTTGTGTTTGGACCATCTGTGTGATCCTATGCTCTTCAAGAAATACACTGAAATAGAGAAAAAAAATGAACACTCTCAGTGGATTATTTAGCTCTTCAGGAGCAATGAGATGGTCCCTGTTGATGCTCACCATGATGGCCTCACAGGAGTTGCTAAGGAGCAAGAAAGCACCTGACAACAGACAGGAGGACAGTCTCAGTGTGCCTTCCCCTACACGAGGATGACCTGAGGCCATCACTCATCCCACAATTAATATTTTGATGGCAAAAATATCCTGTTGCGCAAACTCTGGGATTCTGGTCTAAAATGATTGATCAAACCAGGGTATACTGGAGATGCTGAGGCAGGAGGATTTCTCTGAATTAAAAGACAGCTGTGGCTACATAGTGAGTTCAAGACTAACCTGGAATACATACAGCCTTTCTCAAAAAAATAGATAAATAGATAACAATAAAATGATTAATGAAGGGATATGTTTCTTTTTAGGATGTTCCCTTTGGGGCATCTGGAAGTGTTGGAATCTCAAATTCACTAGTGCGTAGGAGATTCTTTGCTTTTCTTTTTTTTTTTTTTTTTTTTTTTTGGCGGAACCAGGGATTGAACTCAGACCGTTACACTTGCCAGGGAAGTGCTTATTCCACTGAGCCATCTCCCCAACCCCCAGAATTAAGATTATTATTATTTTTTTTTTTTTGGCAGAACTGGGGATTGAACTCAGACCCTTGTGCTTGCCAGAGAAGCACTTATTCCACTGAGCCATCTCCGCAGCCAGATGGAGAGAACAGGGAAAGAGAGGCCAGGAAAGAGCATGTCACTGAGTATTTAGACTAGAAATGGAATCCCTATTCTGAGAGAAGCTGTGGGATCTTGGGTAAGGTCTGCAAAAAGGGAGAAAAAGAAGAGGAAGAAGAGGAGGAGAAGGAAGAGGAGAAGAGGGGGCAGAGGAGGAGGGAAGGAGGAAGGAAGAGAGAGAGAGAAAGAGAGAGAGAGAGAGAGAGAGATTGTCTACTTTCAAACAGCTGGGAAGTAAGAAATAATAGATATAAAATATCTCATACAGCACCAGGCACTTAGAAGGCACTGAAGAGGAAACAGATGTTTTCATTTCACCTTGTTCCCGTTTTAAAGGATTTTCACCTTAAGTGCACACATAAACTTACATACAAAGATGTGGATTTACAGAGCCACTGTAATCTTTATATTAAATGCAGCGATGGCTAAATGGAATAGGTACCAATCCATTTCCATCACCTAGTGTATACAATAAATTACTTGAAATAAAGTCATATTTACCCAAGGCTTACAAAACATAAATATATATGAAAATAGAGCTATCTTCATGAAGGCATTCTGCTTGAGGGTGAAAAAAGAGTAATCCTCTTTTAGCAGGTTTATCATGGCCTTAGAATGGGGTATTTCTCCCATGTCCCCACGTTTAAATGCAGATACTATAATTGTAGATTTGACATACCTGAGACTTTTGGGTAAAGCCATGCAGTTCTTAGTGGGGCTTAAGCTGGAGAGTGGCAAAGGAGGAAATATTTCCAGTTAGCTTGGTGTAGGCAGCTCTCACCCAGAATGCGGTTCCCAAAGGACATGCAGCTATGTAGCTCACTTTTCAGATGACTCTATAAATTTTTTGATAAATATTTAAGTCTTTAAATATAGAAATAATCTACAGATAAGATAGTATGGGCAATCTTCATGAGAGTGAAATATTAGGAGAAAGCTTCAGATATCTCAGTTGTTCATTAAGCAAGTAGAAAAGGGCCTATATCTGGCTCCTACCCTCTTTCTCCTTCCTAAATGTAAAGAATAGCTAATGAAGTCTGAGTAATCTCAAAGGCAATGCTATATATATTTAGTATTCCAGGGAAAAGAAAATTCCAATTATATATGATTAGCTGTGTGTGTGTGTGTGTATGTGTGTGTGTGTGTGTGTGTGTGTTTTGCAATAGGTCAAATCACTGCTCTAAAAGCAAGCTCTGTAGACTTTTGAGAAGGCTAGTCTGAAGTTGCTTTTGGAAATCTGACCCATCAAATTTTAAGGAACTGACAAATGGACAAATCAATTTCATGTTGCTAATACTCACCTGTAGCTGCCAGCTAACAGCATGAGTTTACATCGTGGTACTGAAACACAAAATTCCCTCTGTTATTCTTCGATGGCTTCTCTATAGAACTCAACACTGCCAATGAGCTCATTCCACAATCTCTCTCCTTCCAAGACTCCTGTCTGTGATCCTCACAGCTCTCTCTGCCAGGTTTCCTGACTACTCCTGTTTGGCTTTCCCACAGTCTTCTCTCCTTTGGCTTTTTCCCTACACAGTGATCTAAGTGACATCATCAGGTATCCAAGTCTGTAGGTTGACAAGCAGGATGTCATCTCCTTGGGTGCTGCTTGCAGGGCTACCTGGACACATCACTCCCAAGTGTCCAGTCTTCCCTCACCTCAATCCTGCTTCACAGACCTAATTCTCACCCAGTCTTGCCAACACCCTGCGTGTGTCCATCTGACCCCAGCCTCTGCCATGGCTGCACCTAGAAGTGCCCAGTTCCATGCATGGCCTTCATCAACCGTCCTCTTCTTTTCTGTACCAGGTTCCCACCCAGCATAAGAGACCAGAGCTCCAATGTCTGCTTGGTTTCTGCGCTCTCTTCACCCCATGCAGCTGCCCTGACCCCTTACCCCCTCTTCTCTTGCCCATCCATTGTAATTTGTAGCCACTACATCTTTTCTAGTTCCTGGAAAATCCAAGATGGTGCCCCGCAATGGGAAGGTATAGCTATGAAGTGTTCTTCTGAAGACCATGGAGGATATTTTAAAGTGATGTTTAATGTTGCAATGGATACTTGAGTCCATGTTCTTTGAAAAACCAGAAATAAGAAAAAGACCACATCCCTTTTTGAACACTGTTCCTCAGCCATCGTATGACAACGTGTACATTTGTGTTTCTTGTGCTGGAGGTAGAGTTCTCCAGGCCTCCCTGTCCATATTGCTTATGTACATATCACACAGCCTTCTGATGGTGTTGATTGTGGAAAATGTCTCCTCGTTCTACAAAAGATGAATATTATTGAGGCAATGGCTTTCCCAGCTGAAGCCACTTCCGGCCTGAAATGCACTAAACTCTGCTGACCACTGTTCGTCTCCTGACCCCTCCAGCTCGGCTCTTAATAGCCATCCTGACTCAGTGTCTTCATACTGTGTTTCTTAGAATGTTTTTAAAAAGTGACAGGTGGTTTTTACTGTTGTTTCCTTTTTAATTTTCTTTCCATTTCCAACACCAGCCTTCTTCCAAGGGGGCTTCTGGAAGAACTGGACCAAGCGCAGGCCTGCTCACCCCGCTCCCACCCCCGCACCCCAACATGTTGTAAGAAAGCAGCCAGATGAGCCCATGTGTGTGAGAGCAATCGCTTCTGCCCTGATGAAGTGCTCAATAATGCTGTGGTTGGAACCAGAGCTCTGGATCTCAGAACCAGCCAGCCTGCGCGCAGCCCCCTTTCTAACCAACAGCAGGATCTTGGAATTTAATATACTTTCAAGTGAGTTTTAGTATGTGTGACATTTTTGAGCCAAAAGTTAAGTTCAGAGGAATGTCAATTCGGTGAGACGAGTCTCAAGATGTGCTGCTGTATCTTAATGAGATCCTGACCTCTGAGGTAACGGAGACGCGCTACCTTCCATTTAAGAATGCAGATTCCCTCGTTTCTTTCAAAGTACGGTAATGAATTTGGATAAGGGGAAACCCCTCTCTCTCTCACTCAGACAGGTCCTCCACACCATTGGTTAAACTAAATATGCTAATAAAATGATCCTGTGCTTTTCTTATCTAAAGTGGCCATCACTTAGAGGGGCCCAAACTTTCAGCTCTCCCAAGGGAAGGCTCTAACAGTACTGACATCATTCTCCCATAAGCACTTGGTTTCTGTTTATTTTCAGCACAGGCAGCTGGTAAATAAATTTATCCTGAAAGGCGACTCTTTTAATGATCCTACTTTATTGAAAAAAATATAAAAAAACCTCTTTACACCTGCTTTGCCTCAATTCTCCACTCCTAACCCTAGTTGATCTACCTGGAAAATCATTTTCTCTGGCATTGTCAATTCCAGTTCATTGTTGATGGTGTCTGAATCTGGACCCAGACCTGGACTCAGAGGAAATGAATGTCGTGATTGATTAGTGATGTCTGGGATCATGATTTGTGAAGTCTAGGAAAGGGGCTGAAAAGGATTGCTCCTTTTATCAACTACCTCTGATACTTACTGTAAGCTTTCGTAAACTTAGGCACCTCTTAGCCCTTCTTTTTCCCTTTTTCCTTTTCCTTTGATACAGGGAGGGAATACTGGCATTTCTGATTTTCTCTGGAAGGACCCTCTTACAATGCCAGGAGCTGAGAATTGCTAAGCACTGTAGTCATTTTTAGAGAGATGATAGAGCTGTGGAAGCAGTTATGTCCGAGGGGCTCTGGGAATGAAGTTTTTCTTGTTTATTGCAAACACAGGTACCTTCCCATCGCCCAGCTTTGGAAAACTCCTTGAAGCTGTGTGCTCTGAGCCAAGAGTTAGCAGGAATGCAGTTATTCCTTCTAAGGGTGGTTACTAAAGGATTTGCCTATGCTGTGTGCTAGAAACAACAGTCCCAAGAACCAGGCAAGCAAGACCTTCTGAATCGGGAGCTTTGGGGCAGGGCGTGGACATCCGCATTTTCAAACTCTTACAGGCAAGATCAATAACACAATTTATGAAGCTTAGTGAAAAATGAAAATGTTTGGCTCCTTGTTTAAATATTTATTAAGAATTTGAAAATGGCAAGTGCAGAGTATTAAAGCAAAAAGGAGGATTCAGGGAGAGACGTCCTTGACTCCAGTTTGTGTTGATGTGTGCTAAAGATTTAGAATCCTGAACTGATTTTAGAATCTCTCTTAAGAGAGACAGAAGTGATAACTGTACATTCATTCACCCCAGAGGGGGTGATGGGAGAGAGGAGAGAAAGTGGGAGGCAAATGTCTAAGTCCCAGTCTTCCACAGCACTATGGGCCCCGAATTTCATAGTCCCCCTCAGCACCCTATAAGATCTCCAACATACACATCAATGAGCAATTCATGAGGGACCCCTCCCCCACTGAAAAGTCCCCAGATTGATAACATGGAAAGTATCATGGCCATTCCCCTGGGCTAATCCCTGTCTGTTGGCCCACTCTGTGAGTTGCCTAACTAAATAATGTATTAAATAAAGCCTGCCATTCTGTAGGAAGACCACAGAACTATTAGCAAGCCAGGGACACATCAATTCCCAAGCCTTATTTTCCAGACTCTGCAATATCATCCACTGCAAGTGAAATCATTCCTGATAAGACTATGCTCAGAGCTTCAGGAGAGTGGCAGAAGTACGGGCTCACCCACAGCCATTGACTGGCTCTGGATACCTTGCTTCTTACCAAGTTAACACTGGTAGTAAGATACTTTTCCAGGATGATAGAAATACTTTCTAGGACATATAAGTACTTCTCTTATAATCCAGCTGTATCTTTTTTTAATGCATTATTAACTTTTCGTTGGTTTTTAAGAACTATCCTCAAAGTTGACCACCATTTTGCACATATTCTTGTAGTGGCACTCTAGTGATTGGCGAGGTCTTTGCCTGGTATTTTCCATTATCCACAGCTTACATCTCAGAGGGGTAGGCAACAACAAAAATTATTATGTCATTTCAAATTGTGGTTAGAGTTATTTCACAAAGCCAGCCTTGCAAGAGAACACTAAAGGGGCAGGCACTTCCTTTAGATGTGGTGGGCAGAATTGTTTTATTGAAGGAAAGTCATCAGTTCGTGGTTTTTGAAATTGCAACTGACAAAAAAATGTAAGTTCCTACAAGATACAGAACAAGAAGGGGCAAAAAGAGGAAAGATGCATTTTAAAAAGGCGTGCTTCTTTCTCACTGGTCTCTGAAAGGCTTCAGGAGGAGGTCCTCGTTGGACAGTCGGAAGCCACACGCCAATCCTTGTGGCCGTAGCTAGTCATGTGCCTTCTAGCTTCCTGGAAGCAGGGGCTTTTTCCCTGAAAATCTTCCTGAGTGTGGACCAGATTGTTTCCTCCAAAGGAATATTTGGACTTTGCTTCTAGAAGCTATGGGGAGAAGTACACCGAGCCATATACAATCATAACTTTCACAAATCCAGGCATGTGAAGGCTTGAATGGTGTGTTAGGTACTTTCTTACTGCTGGTACAAAGTACCCAACACCCACAAATCAAACGTGGGAAGATTTATTTTAGCCCACACTTTGTGGGGATTTCAGTCCACAAGGCAGGTGAAATGTGCTGTAGACAGGAAGAAGCAAGACAGCCTTCTCCTTTCCCTTTTATTCCATGCATGACACAGGCCTATTGATTGGTGTCACCAACACACAATGATCACAAAGGTCCTCAGTAAATCCCTTCAGCCACACCCAGAACCATGCTGAGCCAATCACACCCTTCAAGGCTTCACACCCTTAATCTAGTGCCCCACACCCACCATCCACCCACCTCCTCAAAATCCCACCCGTGAGTATGTGAGGCTTTCAGGGACACCTAGGCATAGGCCATCCCATGGGAGAAAAGAGATTCATAGCAGGACGGTTGCCTGCAGCCTGATAAGCCTGAGGACCAGTGACTTGGCTTTGAACAAGACAGCAGGAGTGAAATCACTAGAACATTCCAGACCAAGTGCATAAACCTCATTATAATTCTTCCCTTTTGGTCTGCGACAAGCTTCTTTGGAGATCTTTTTAGCCATCTCCTCTTATTTAGATTTACATTTTTGAGGTTGCAGCTCCTCTGTTCCAAAGGAACGTGCTATCTTTGTATTAAAAGTGGCAAAATTTCACATTGTCACATTTGGCTCAGAGATACTTGATGCTCATTAACAAATTATTGGAGAGGCTTCTATTTCTAGCATGCTTCAGGTTGCTCCTTTTAGACCATTTTGGCCCTCTCTAATCCAGTCTTTTACATATGCATTAAAAACTCTTCAGAGTTTCACATGCTGCTAAGATTTCTCAGATTCAACCAGAAGCGGAGCATTTTATTTCCCGAGGATATGGAAGTTTGCCTGAATTAATTACATGTAGAAAATTATTTAAAACTTCTTTATAAGTCAGATTGAGACAATCTGGATTTTGAACATTTGCTATGATTTTAGCATTTCATCTGTTTATTCCCCAGTATCTAGCCAGATTAAAGTCTTTTCATCTCAAAAGGCATGGCTGCGCATTAAAATGAATGGAAGAAAATTGACTTGACAATGTGTGTGTGTGTGTGTGTGTGTGTGTGTTTGTCACAAATCAAATCACACTTTTCTTATTAATAGAAAAAAATGCTTATATTGAAAACAATGAAGAAATCACAAAAGAACAAAGTTGTGTGTGACTGACAGCTGGTTTCCTTAGGAGCTGGTGTGTGGACTATTGCACAAATATGCTAAGCATGAGAGGACCCAGCGAGCAGATGCAAATGTTGGCATTGCTTCATTCATATCAGATTATTACATTTGCTCCATCATGTTCCTGCTGCAGTGTTTCTGCTGATTTCCCTTCAAATCAGGCAGAAGCTCCCCCATAATCTATTATGAGTATTGTTCTTCACTAGAGATTTATTCTGATTTTGTTGTTGTTATACTTGACAGATGTTCTGGCATTTTTTCATGTGATACCACTGTGAGTCTCATGTTATCCTTAAAACCCTACAAAATTTTAGATAGTCCCTCTGAAATAATTTCTTGCTCCTTTGGAATTTTACTTTTAAGACAGCTTCCTTTCTCGCAATGGCATATTAGAATGAAGGCTATGCAGAGTAGGGACTGTTTACTTCTATGTCTTACAACTTTGAAGTTAACTGCTGTTGAAAGATAATTACCCCAGTGGTGGAGTTGGAGAGTCTGTAGATCTACTAGAAAGGAATAAATGTATTCCTTTTAAGTTTTCCACTTCTCCTCCTACCCCCTACCTTCAATTTATATAAGCAGGGCTATGTGGTAATAGTAGACTCATTTAACAATATTCTAGAGTCAAGTTCCAGATCAGGTTTTAATCAGGTGTGTAAGTCATATGTGTCTAAAACCTCGGGGAAAATAATGCTGAGAAGCCCTCATCTAGGGACTCTTAACATACTGGACTTATGTGACTCGCATCTATGGTTGATATCAATTTGTCTTGGACACACCCCAACACTAAGATTGACCCACATGCAGTGTTGAAATCTTCCAGAACAGCCCAGAGAGAGAGATGCTGCCATCACCCTTGGGAGTTCATGGCACATTCATCAAGCTCTTTCATTTCCAGGGGGCAAGATGAGGGCACCTTGCAGTGTGTGATTTTTCTGTCACCAACGACAAACAGTGCAATTCAAAGGATCCTCTGCTGTGCTTAAAATCCTCTAAAAAGGATGAGTAAACACAGAGCATTCTGTCACTCCTCAAGTTAGTCTGGCCCTCTCTCCTAATTGTATGGAGAGAATGACAAATCAATGATATTGAAGGTCCATTCCTTCTACATCCAACCATTTCTCAAGGCAGAAGAATCAGGGTTCTTCAATGTCCACAGCCCAGACTTCAAAGGCACAAGTCAACCTTCCTTGAGCCAGCTATTACATCCCACCTCTGCTTTCTGTGGGATCTCGGGCACAATGTTCCACCTGGGAGCACTCCTGGCTGAGCCCAGGACATTTTCTCCATCCTCTTTTACTCCATCTATAGCCCAGTCTAACCTTTTTGACTTTGGGCATTTATTGTTAATTCCCTTTTGATAGTATTTGTTTCCATTGAGCATTTTTGGTTGCAAGTGATAGAAAATGCAAACCAAAGACAAAATCCATTTGTTATTGTAATTGCAGAGTATGGGAGCAGTACTAACTTAACACAAAGTATGATTTAGGGCTTGGAGGACATGCTTGAGACCTGATTTTCCTCCTCCTATTTTGTGCTTCCATGCCTGCAATCCTGATATTATTCTGTGACTCTCTTTGGGCATAAGGTGGTTTTCAGAAGCTCCTATTGTGCCATGCTTCCAGATCCCCATGTAACAGCAGATAAGAAAATTTTGGCACCACATTCCCAGCCAAGTCCACTTACTATGAATAGGACATGATAAGCTAATGGGATTCATCAAGGCCCTGTGCTAAAATTTTGAACACATGGCATCAAAATACATCAGAAGTATGAGGAGTAAAGGACAAGACAGGCAGTGTTTCCCATGAGAAAAGAGAAAAAGGATGTGGTTAGTGGAGGCACAAGGATGCATGCCCCCTTACCCAGGTGTAGACTAACCTGGCAGGATTCACAGCTCCTGCTCCTATGTTTTCCTCAGAATAGAATGCTGACCCATCCATTTATGAAGACATCAATGGATGACTGGCAACTCCCCACATAAATATTTGATTATTGCTGAATCCACAAAAAATTAATTTTTGCTCATGCCCGGATGGGTTTCTTCTTTTGCCTGGGTGGTAAGCATCACCCAGCTCCCAGTGCTTGCATGTTCTAGCCAGCACATGCTTAACAGGTACCTGGACCTGCCAAGGCAGATGGCCTTGAAGGAGGCTGGTGGCCCCAGGATGAATTTCCCTTTTGCTATGGAGAAGTCAGATCCTTGGTTCTGTCCAATTTCCTTCCCTCCAAACCAGGTTCTTGAGAATGGATTTTCTTTAGCTTCTTACTTTCTGGTTCCCTGGGATATTAGCTCAATCATCCTGTCTGATCCTGGGAAAGGATAAATCTGTCTTCCTACAGTACAAGTCAATGAAAAGAGGTGTAAAAGCACTATATCAGAGATTCTAGGTGTTCAATATTTAATATAACATAGCTGGATTATGAGCTGAGCTAAGCACTAGGAAGTTAGAAGAGAGCAGAAGGAGAAATGATCTCTGCTCCCTGAATTTCCCAAGTATGTTTCAGAGACATGCTTATCAATTACCTGTGACTTTTAGGTCCTTATATTTGCAGTAATGTTCCAGGTTGGTTTTTGAGTTAACTAGTCTCACTGCTTCCCTTATATTCTTCAAGATCCTGACAATTTGTGTTGACCTAGATCCTTGCTTTGAGCAGTGTGCTCATCACATTACAGTGCTCAAGAAATATTTGTTGACAGGAAAGAAAATGAGTGAATAAGTGTCTTCTCATAGGTGTGATGGATTGACAACTGGTGGTCAACTTGTAACACCCAGGCCGCACTGAATCAAGGGGTGCTGGGTGTGGACGGCACCCAAGGAGGATTGTTGCCAACAACGTACAAGGAGACCTATAAAACAAGAAGTGGAGGCTGTTTGTTTTCCTGGGGCTATTGGTCCTCCCAGAGGAGTTTGTCAGCCTGGCTTTCCTAATCTAAACTCAGCTGTTCTCATCACTGGAGGAGCTCAGGACCTTGTTGTCAATGAGAATGGCCACAGTTCACTTTGAGGGAGCTCTAGTCCTCACTTGGAATACTGCTTTCTGGCGCCAGTATCCTAGAGAAGCTTGTTGCCTTGGCTTTCCCAATAGGAACTCAGCTTTCTTCATCATCAGAGAAGCTCGGGACTTCACTGTTGCTGAGGATGGCTGGTACTTTGGCGAGAGTTCTGGTTCTTATTCTGAGCATTGCTTCCTGGCTCAACTGAAGATTCTTCAGCCTGCTACCACAGATCCTTCATCCCCCTGGAATAGACATTTTAGCTCCTACCCCTGACCTTTGGGCCTTCCTGGCACAGATCTGTGAAACCGGCCTCAGAAGATATTGTCATGGGCTCTAGGCCTTCAGGTGGATTCATGGGAGGCATTGTCACAGGGTGGACTCATGCAGGATATTCCCTTTGAATCCAGGCCCTCAGCTGGATTCTTTGAGTCTCTAGTGTGTGGAAAGATTTCTTACACTCTTTTGTACTTGACTCTTCAAATGACTGATGTAAAATAATCCTACAAATTATGTGTCCTGTATTAAATTATTCTTCTTGTAAACTCTGACTACAACATTAGGCAAGCCATGAAATCTTATTGACACCAGCACTCTCCTTGAGCAGAAACACAGCAGAACAGACTTCCTTATTTTCTTTCTTTACCTGATCATATAAGTAAAGATAAAACTTCACCTAACCTTCTCTAAATGCTGATTGTTGCATTCAAAATGATCAATCCTAAGCACTTAGATTATTAGAGTCTGAAGCAAAAGATCTATTGTTCTTCCTGCTAACATTTTTCCTCCACCTCACCAGGAGGCAGGAAGGACAGAGACTAGCTGAGCACCCAGCAGATGTCTGACGCTGCAGCAGGCTGGAGAAGCTGGGAGCAGAACTTGGGCTCTGCCCTCCTACAGCTTATAGCGTGTTTGTTTCTCACACCTCACATAGCAAATTACCAATACTTTGGTGACATCACTTTCTCAAAGTCCTGAAGACAAGAAATAGGAAACAAAGGTGCTGGTCTGAACATCTCCTCTGGGACCTCTGAGGGGCATTTCCTGGTGCTCATTATGGCTTGTATTTAGATGTTCCCTGAAAGCATCAAGAGCTCCTTGGTGGGGCTTTTGGGAGAAAAGTATGGTATGTGATGCTGAGATTAAGGTTGTGTGGTGCTGAATTAGTCCATTATCATAGTTTTAAGGGTGGCTGAATGGATTTACTGAAACAGAAGCCCCAGCCTGGGTGCTGCAACCAACAGGTTTATAGCCTGAATGGAATAAAAGAGAAAGGCAGTCTCAGTGCTTGCTGCTGTCCTTCCAAGGACTGTTACCCCTCTGCCCCTCTGCATGACACCCCGCTGTGGAACCAGCTGACTTCTGAATGAGACCTCTAAGAAGTGTGAGCAAAAGTAAATCTCTCACAGTTTAGCTTTGAGTGTTAGGTGTTTCACCTCAGCAACAAAGAAAGTAGCTAAACCAGCCTCTTCTAGCCTCTGGTGGTTGCTTGCAGCCCTTGACACTTCTTGGCTCAAGGACATGTCCCTATAATGTCCATCTCCATCCTCCCTGATGATGCTTCTGCACCTCTCTGAGATCTTTCTCCTTCCTCTCAATAGTATCAGCCATGATATTTAAGCCCCACCCAATTCAAGATGAGATTATTTCCAGATCTTTATTTGATCTACAAAGCTCTGTCCAAAGGCAACATTCACAGGGACCATGACTCGAATTTGAACTCATCTTGGTGGTGGAGGGAGGTCAAGTCCACCCATGTCTGGGAGTTTTGTTGAATTTCATGAGTTCTCCTGAAACAATGCCCAGCCCAGGGCCCCTCAGCCCACCTTCTGATGTTTTGCCTAACTGATTCTTCTCTACAAACCTTCCTAGCCTCACATTCTCCAGCCACCCTGGTGCTCTGGGTCCTGGTGCCATGGTCCAATGGGTCTCAGAGACAGGTGATACCACACCAGTGACCCAAAGCCAGAGATCCCTGAGTAAATAGATCTTAAAACTGCATGAACTGAAATAGTAAAATGAGAGTGTTATCAACAGAAGCCACATTGAGACATTATTTTGTTTAATGCCTACAGCTTCAAGAGAAATAACTCAAGAAGTCTTAGCAGAAATTGACAAGTTTCTAATAGATTATTGATATTTTCTTACATTTATAAATTTTAAAAAGATAGGCAAAACCTACAGAAATCACCTACAGCTATGAAGTAGGAAAAAGGCTGTGATCAGATCTCTGAAGCTGGCCAGGGCCTGACACTGATATGTCAGATAAATTAGAAACCCAGATCAGCTGTGGACCTCTCACCTAATTTAGAGAAGTGGTATTCACAAACACTGTCAATATTTCCAAGTTTACAATCACACCTTTGACTGTTGACTTAAAGCATCTAGTTTGGTTCAGGCTACTGGTGATGTTTACACTTTGGAATCTATTATGCATAGAAAAATTAGGGATTATCTTTGACCTGGGTACCACATATTCTTATGCAAAACTAAGTAGGGTTATTTATTCATTTAATCAATTCCATATGTTTGCTATCATCATCACCATGTACAGCAGTTCTGATTTCTGCTGAGGTCAAACCAACATTGTCCTGTGCACAGGGATCACAGGGCTGATTGGGAACACAGATCGCCTGGTTGGCATTCAGACTGCGTCAAGCCTTCCTGCCTTTGGCCATAAAAGTGGCATCGTCCCCCCCACCCCCGTCATCTGCCATTCTGAAACAGCATCAGAGAATAGTTTTCTTCTTTATGAAAGTGAAATTCTGGGCCTTACATATGGGAAAGATTTGAATCTGAATTTGCTTTGAGCTCAGTCTGCAGTTGGAGAAACAGAGTGTACATGGTGGGAAAGACCCATGAGTCCTCACACAGGTGCAACTGTGTGTGACCCAGGATATCACACCCGGTCCTACGAGGCAACAGACTGCATTGCAGGCACTAACACAGGCTTTAGGGAAATGGAGATGAGTTGTTACTCGTCTAATCTGAAGTTCTGAGACAGATACAGGCACAGGACATGAGTGCAGACTGTGGTACATATGAGAGCTGATAGGATTTGAGGGAGATAGAATTAATCAATTAATTGATTCTATGGAGTTGAAGATCAGATGGAATCAAGGAAGGGGAAAGAGAAGAATTCAGAGAACTGTTGGGCCATCCATGAGAGCTGATAATTCAGCATGTGGTAAGGTCCCAAGCAGATGAAAGGGCAGGAAGGGGCCGGAAGGCTGGTGTTCTCAGCGTCGCGGAGCTTCTTAAGGCTGGAATATGGGGCAGGGCAAGTATGGAGGCTGGCAACCTATGCAGTGATTTTATAAGGAACCAGAGAGGGGAAAGAAAGCTAAGTGTTGAAAGGTCTATTCAGAAAACTGGATTTAGAGCTTTTTCATACAGGTGACAGAGAAGTAGGAAAATTTTGGAACATAAATGTAACATAATTGGAACATATTTTAGAAAAGGCTTAAAAGAGGGAAGGACAGTGGAGTAGGAAGAATCTGCATGCAAACTGGCTCTGAGGAGGTTGGTATAACTGTGCAGACAGTATGAGGCAGCAAAAGACTGGGGCCCAGACAGGGGCTGAGGAGTTTGAAGCTGTGCACAAACTCTCTGCATGCAGGACCCCAGCCGAAAGCTGCGGAAGGGCACTGGGGATCCACCAGGGCCTCTGTGTGCATCATCCAATCCACCCAGCAAGCATGTGTCAAGCGTCTAGTACATTCTAAGCCATTTGCTAGGCACCAGGGATTCTAGGATGAATCATGAATGAATTTCCATGAAGCCAAATGAAAACAGAAAAAGGAAAGAGGAAAAATTGTTCCCTGTCTAGTGACCAAGTAGACACAAACTAAACCTGAGACGCCACTTTCTAGTTTTTAAGGTCATTTTCATTTTTTTTTAATAATGTCACCCAAATGCTGACCTTCTTGTACCTGACTGTGCTCCTTCATTTTTTAGTGCATCTGGCATCTGCAGAACCTCTACTCAGCATGGCCACTCTCCTACTGCTGGCTACTTTGGGGACATTATTGTTATGTTGGAAGAGTGGTTTTTTTTTTTTTTTCTAAATTTCAAAACGAATGAAATTTCAAAATAAGATGACAGGAAATTAACATCGTTGTTATATTGCATATGTTACCTTCAAAGTACTTGCTCAGATTACCAGATATAGACATGTGAGATTTGTTCAACAATTAGACATTAACTGTTTCTTTCAGTAAACCAATAGAAATTAGTAGTAAATTATCTTAGCTATCTTGTGTAGCTAGTGTGTGTGTGTGTGTGTGTGTGTGTGTGTGTGTGTGTGTATGTGTGTTTCCTGCTTGGGAAATTCTTATCTTAGCATCATGAGATCCACATCCCCAACAGCAGCCAGGCACTCCAGCTGCAATCAGCATCTCCAGTGCAGACAGAGCTTGCACCCAGCGCTGCCTTCCTCCAGCCTATCAGCCGGAGTGGTCAGGGCAGGCTGCTTCACACATTCATGCTGCCAAGGAAGGCTGGCTGTAGGGCCAGGCCAACTGCCAGGGCAAAGTGGGAACCAGGAGGGCAGCACTGAACAGTGGTATGGCCGTGCCCTGGAGTCTGCTGTGAAGCTGGGTGTTCAGTGGAGCCTCGATCTCTCCACCCCCACAGCACCTCCCACATTGAGGTAAGCTAAGTGGAGAACAATTGGAGAACAGCTTGAGAAATTATTATGACCCATCAGTAAGATGGTGTCTCCCAGATCCATTGAGATCATAATTTGGAAACTATTCGTTGTCATCAGAGTTTATAAGGGAATAGCTTTAAGATAGGGCAATTTCTAGTATTAATTTATTATACTTACCAAAAGAGTCAAATGCAGAAGAGGGCAGGAGATCTGTCCGCATACTAGAGACCTAAAGAATCCAGCAGAACGCCTGGATCCCACAGCAGAGTCCTCCATGAATACAGATGGAGGTTTAGGGTCCATGACAATACTTCATGCAAGTCTGTATCAAGAATCTGCACTGGGAAGACTCCAGAGGTACATCTGTGGTGGAAGCTAGAAAATCCATGCCCATGAGATGAAGAATTTGAGTCACCAGGCTGAAGGATCTGCACTGAAGCCAAGAAACTGCTCAAGCTATGACCCGGAGCTCCATCAGGAGAACTGAAGCCATCTTTGGTGACAGTGAGGATCCAAGCTCCTCTGGAGAATAGAACAGCTGAGTTCCTATCAGAAAAAGCAGTGCAACAAGCTCCACCAGAAGAATCAACAACACATGACTTTCCCTCCCTTTCTACCTTTAATGCTGCTAGCAACCATGCTCAGGTTGGTCTATCACCCCCAGCCCCACACTGATACAGTTCAGCTGGGTGTTGCAAGTGGCCCGTTAGTTAATCCACCATGCTATTAGAAATGTAGAAAAAGTACCTCAAGGAGGCGTCAGATTTGCTTGATCTATTAGAACAATATGCATACTATCTTATAGCGTGCTGCAAGTCTTTATTTTCAAAATAAGAAACTAGATCTCTAATGATGGTAGAGTGTGACAACTGGTTGCTTTTGTTTGTTTGTTTGTTTCTTCAGAAAGACACTGCTTTGGGGGCCACTCCTGCCTGCGGGATCCACACCTCGGGTCCTAGAGCTGCCACCAGCAGCTCCCTTCCCCCCTTCCATCCACTCTGCATCTCTGCCTGACTACCACCAACTTCGTGGAGCCTCAGGATAGGTTTCCCTCCCCTCTTTGTACCTGTTTATTCAGCTACCACGGACCCAGGACACCCAGTTTCTCTCTACCTGTGGCATCTCACCCTGGTGATCTTGGACCTGTTCAGGCTGACGTCACCTCCTTCCCAGCCCTTCTCAGCCCTGGCAGCACTCAGGGTACTTCCTAAGTACCTTGCCACAGCTTGGCCTTTCTTCCAAACACCTTCCACCTTCCAGCTCTGATGAGAGTTTGGCCCCAGCCCCAACACCTCCACAGATAGCTGGTTCCTCTTTCACCACTTCAGGCCAGCGATCTTGAAGACGGGTATGTGGGCAGGTGGCTGAGAGGTGAGGAAACGCTTGTGTGCTGGCCTGCCTCCTCTCAGCAGGTGGAAGCAACCAGGACATGGATGTTTAAGAGGTCTGAGAAGAAACTGCAGTGAGATCTGGGAATCTATTAGGTTATCACAGTTAGCAGGAATGATAGACCTGCACACACACAATTTTGTGCAATTTTAAGGACCCTACAGGAGCTCTTATACAGATACCTGAAACTAAGATTAAGAACCTTTTGCTAGAGAATAAAGTTGGCTCAGAGTGCATATAACACAAATCAGAGCACAGAGAAGCGTCACAGAAAGGACAACACCACAAATGAGATGATATAGGTACCGTATTATGAACCCAAGATCAGTGAGTGTGTTTTAATGCATTTATGAAAGATAAAATCTCTGATTGTTTTCTTAAACCACCAGCCACAAACCCCTGCAGTGTGTTTAAAAATACACGTAGAAGGAAAAATATGTACCCAGCAAATATCAAATATAATTAAGGATGAAATATTAGCCTTAGATAAGACACGAGTTACATAAAAACTACCAAGGCCATAAATATTGTTGGCAAAATAAGAATATTTAATATAACCTGCTACTTCTATTTTTCTCTAAATATGCCTCCTTTACTTAATAAATACAAAATATAATTTTAAAACCTTCATAGTAAAAAAAACTTAAAATTTTTAGTTATAATGCCTAATAAATGTATATCAGTCATATAATTTCAAATGTTAAAAATTCATGTATGGAGAATGAAACTAGGTTATAATCAGAGATTGGAATACTCATTTTTCTAGTGCATATTTTTAACATACCACTGTGGTCCTTGTCTGATTA
>PVKA01006893.1:5455-16418 GCA_004027165.1 Ctenomys sociabilis
AAAAAGACAAAAAAAAAAAAAACTTCTCACCGTAGATTAGCAGTAAGAGACTGGGCGAGCTGGTACACAGCTGTAATCCCAGCACTGAGGAAGCTGAAAACAGCAGGATCACTACGAGTCAGAGCTGCGTAGTGAGACCCTGTACCACAATACATCATAAATAAAGTAATAAGCACCCTGTAGCCCTATCCCAACACCTGTTCTAAAGCTGTGATATGCTTAAGACTCCCACAACTAGGGCCCGTTACGACTTGTGAAAAACAACTTTCTCAAAAATTTCACTAGAAAGATTTTTAAAAAGCAAGTCCAGCAGTCCCTCTGCTAATAAGCAACTCTTTTATAACCACTCTCCCTGGCTTGGTGAAAGGTCATCTTCCGAGAAAAAGCACAAAAAAGCAGCAGCTGGGAGAGGCTCAGCATGTGAATGGACCACCTTGGCTTTTTCTCAACAGAGGAAAGTGTCAGAAAGAATACTAAAAGAGGAGTTAAACTGTAAGTTTGGCTCCAACATGCCTCAAACTCTGTCACATTCGTATGCCACCACGGCCTGTGGTCAGGTTAGCCCGAATGATTCAATCCAAAGTGCCTTCTCAAAAAACTAAAGTGCTTTCTCTCCCCTTGGCATCTGTTCTCCACCCAACAACTGCCCTCTCTGAATGTTCTCCCCCATGTCCCCAAGACACCTGAGCTCCTTTCCTTTTCGCTAAATGAGAAAAACCCAACATGAGCAACTTCAAAGAGGTATCGTTGTGTTTTTTAATTATGTATTTAGGACAGGGTCTACAGGGTGTTCAGGGTCTCACTACACAGATGAGACTCATAGTGATCCTCCTGTTTTCAGCCTCCCAACTGCTAGAATTACAGGTATACACCACCGTGCCCAGTCTCAGGTTATTTTTTTTAAGAGTTTATATTTCTTGTTTAAAACTCTGAGGAGTCAGAACTCTCCAGTTCTCCTGTCACAATTCATTCCCAACCCCCGAGTAAATGCTGATGGAGCCTCTCCTGGGGGGCAGGTACTGAACTGGCAGTGGGAAGAGAGATGCAGCCCTGAGTCAAGCTTACATTCCAATGGGGAGACAGACAAACTTCTCTGCCAAACTTTAGGGCCCTACACATGAAGCACGGAATAAAAGGACAGGGTTCATACCAGAGAGCTAAAGAGACTCACCTCTGCAATACACGTAAGGATGATCAGACAGAGCTTGCCGCTGTGAAGCCTGTGTTCATCTGCAAAGGAAAAATAGCCTTTTCTACACATGCTCCCAGCCACATTTCAATAGAGAACAAATAAGCATATTACTTTCTTCCCCAGCCCAGCACTCAGAAATGAAAATCAAACTACTGAAAAAGCAATTCTTCTTTCGTAGGCAAAAGAATTCCCCCAGATGATTTTCCCCCCCTTAAATATCCCGGTAGGAGCCAGGGAGATAGCTCAGTAGAATAAAGCACTTCCCTGGCAAGTGCAAGGGTCTGAGTTCAATCCCCGGTTCTGCCAAAAAATAAATAAATAAATAAATATCCCGGTAATCTGGGGCTGGGGAGACAGCTTGGCAGTCTAAGCACTTGCCTCATAAGCACAAAGACCCAGGTTGGATCCCCAGTACTGCATGCCCTGCAGGCCTGGAACCCAGCCACCGAAAGTAGACATGGTGGCACATACCTATAATCCCAGCACTGGGAAGGCTGAGACAGGAGGATCACTATAAGTCCGAGCTGTGTAGCGAGATACTAACCCCAATAAATAAATAAATAAATAAACTTTTTAAAAGTTAAAAAAAAAGTGGCAAAAACCTAACTCAAACCATTGTAAATGGAAATGAAAATTACTTTTTAAAAAGGGCCAGGGAGATAGCTCAGTAGAATAAGCGCTTGCCTGGCAAGTGCAAGGTCCTAAATTCAATCCCCAGTACCACAAAAATAATTAAATAAAGACTGGTAGTCTGTTAAGCATCTCTTCAAGAGCCCCTAACCCCTGTAATGGCTTTACTATCTTGAGCCAGGGCCTTCGCCTCCAGGTCAGTACTTTTGTTCCCCAGTGCCGGGGCCTGAGCTCAAGGCCTTGCACATCCTAGGCACATCCTAGCTCAAGGCCTTGCACATCCTAGGCACATCCTACCACTGAGCTACACCCCTAATCCCAGCCTTTTGCTTATGAGAAGTCAGACCCATCCCTTTTTCCCCTCATCCACCAGCTATAAGCACTATCATTGGTATCCTTCTACCACAAGATCTAGAAAAGATCCAATTACTGATAGCAAAAATGGCACTAAAATCAGAAATAAAACTAGAGACCAGGCCCCAGCCCAAGCTTCTCCTTGCAATGTGCTTGTTATTTATGACCTGGAAAGGTGGGAACTCATCACATTTCTTCCTAACCAAATTATTCATTCAACAAATATTTACTTCACACCTACCATGTGGCAACAAAAATAAGCTGACAATGACAGGGCATGAGGAGATAGGTCTCACAAATACATTCATCTCTCCTCAGACAGTACAAAGGGAGACAAAGCCAAGAAAAAGTTGCCTCTGTTTCTCCTAAAAACACAATATGATTCTAGGGACCAGTGTCAGGGCTCACACCTAGATGTTCCTCCAAAGCCTCATGTGAGTATAAGTAGGATTTTTCAGAGGTGGCTGCAACTAGGTTGTGTGAGGCTGGAATAATGGAGTGATGGTGGAATTAAGGGTACCCCCATTCTGGGTGTAAGTGCTGCCCACCCTTAGGGCAGAACAGAGGAGGGCTGCCGCCACAGTATGCCATGGCTGCCACTGTTACACTTTTGCTGCCTCCTGCCTGCTCTGCGATGCCCCTCTGCCACACCAGCTATGAACTGAAACTTCTTCAAACTGTGAGCTTATAAATAAACCTTTCCTCCTTTAACTTTAGGCATTGGGTATTTTGTCTCAGCATTAAGAAACGTAACTGAGATACCAGGGCATGATGCAATAGCCAAGACAGGAAGACAGCTGGTCCAATGAAGCCACCCAAGGGCCATTTTCTCCCCATTTTTAAAATTAACTCTGCATCATACCTAACCTTGCCCTTTGCCAAATTTAGGCTCCCTAGTGGGAAAAAAAAAACCTAAGCAAGCCTGCCTTTAACAGGCCCTGAAACCATTTGAATTATTTTTTATTTTCTTGGCAGTGTTGGAGATTGAACCCAGGGCCTTACACATGCTAGAGAAGTGCTCTACTGCTGAGCTATATCCCCAGGCCCCCATACTGAATTAATTAGCCCACAACTTCAGCTTCTATTCTACAGACTGTGAAGTAACCATGACAAAGAGGCTTATATAATCATGAAAGCTAAAAATGAGTTCCAAGAGCCTCACCTCACTGGGTTATATCAAGTAAAACTAAAAGTTCATTTTCTGGGTCACGTCTATACAGTTTCTCTCTTCCACAGTTGTTGCAAGCAGCAATAGCCTCAGGAAACTCTGGCAAGCGGAGCCTTGGTATCACTGCCTGCCAGATCTCACCGGCCACAACTCAGCAGCTCAGCCACCTCATGGTGCCCAGTGGGCTGCTCTATGTAGAGAGTCCATGCTGGGAGTACATGGATCTACAGTGTCTCTGTGGAAAACTTGATTTTTTTTGTTTGTTTTTTGTTTCTCTATTTAGTACAGGGTCTACAGGGTCACACTACGTAAATCAGACTTTTAGTGATCCACCTGTGTTCAGCCTCCCACCTCCTAGGATTACAGATGCGTGCTACCACACCTAGTCTCAATCACTGTCTCAGTCTGCCTGGGGATGGGGCCAGCACAGCATGTCAGAGATCAGACCCCAGCAGCTGTGTCTGCCTAAGCAGGTGCTTTAATCTGTTGAGCTATTTGGCCAGCCTGGTAAACTTATTCTTGAAGGAGCACACTCACATGACAGAGGAGACAAGAAGACTCTCAGGCTGTAGGGCAGAGCTCGCCCACAGTGCAGTGCTCTGAGTCCCACATGGCCTAGCCTTGCTCACCTGGCATCCCGCAAATCTCCACTCCCATGTCTGTGTTTCAACTCTTCTACCTCGGTCTGCCTGTGATTCTTTCTCACTTTGAAAGGCCGAGAACTTGGTCTTCCCTCCAATGCCCTCAAATCAGAAAACTAGCCCTCACTTAACAAATAAAAGCTGTTAAAAGCACATTAAATTTCTACAGGAAGACTAATCTTCCTTCCATGGACCCTAGCCTAACGACTCACAAGGCATTTATCTCCTTACAGCTTCTACAGTGAAATTGGTTTTCTGATATCTAAAAATCTGATGTTTACCTACAGACTACAATCTAATTTGGTTCCTAAAATAAAAGTTAAAGATTCTTATAGGAAATGGGAGCCGGAAGATAGCTCAACAGCCTAAGCACCTTCCTGGAAAGCTCAAGGTCCCAAGTTGGAACCCCGGTACCCCCCCAAAAAACAAAGAAACTGGGCATGGTAGTACACACCTATACTCCCAGTATGTAAGAAGCTGAAGCAAGAAGATGGTGAGTTTGAGGTTAGCCTGGGCTATACAACAAAATCTGATCTCAAAAAACCAAAAAGATTATTATAAAGCAGCTTTTTTTTTCCCCCTTCCACATGCTGGTCTTGAACCTAGGGCCTTTGCCCTGAGCTGCATCCTTAGCACTTTTGGGGCAGTTAGCTTGGAGGAGGTGGGACAGGACCTCACTAAATCACTAATTTGGCTTAGCTGGGCTCAAATTTTCAACCCCTAGCCTCAGCCTTCCGCACTCCTAGGATTACTGGTATGTATCAGCATACCTGGCAAAGAAGCCTAAAGGAAAGAACACTGTACATTCCAATGCACTAAAAGTGATTAACTTTGAAGAACTGAGTAGAAAAGACTTCTACTTTCTAAGCTAACTATTGCTAGACTGTTTTAATTTTTTTTATGATATATTTGACTTTCATCTACTTTCAAATCTCTCAGAAATGCCTTTCTTATAGGGCTAGACTGTTTTAATATTTAACAAGTAATATTTCAATTGCTTGTGTAATTAGAAAATAAAATCCTGGGGCCGGGGAGACAGCTCAGTAGAATAAGTACTTCCCTGGCAAGCACAAGGGTCTGAGTTCAATCCCCAGTTCTGAAAAGAAAAAAAGAAAGAAAGAAAGAAAAAAATCCTTCTAAATGGGAAAAGCCCACTGTATCCTTCAGGGAGCAATAAAATGCTACTGAAAATGTCTGCAGAGGCTGAGCACAGTGCAAGGCCACAGAGCAGCTCAGTGAAATCTGGGTTCACAATTTTTTCTTTTTTTGGCCGAACTGGGGATTGAACTCAGGCCCTTGCGCTTACCAGGGAAGTGCTTACTCCACTAAGCCATCTCTCAGACCCTTCACAATTTTTTTAAAGGGCTGGGAGGTGGCTTAGTGCTACACTGCTCACCTAGCATACAGAAGGCCCTGGTTTCAATTTCCAATACCTTAAAAAAAAAGTTCACGGAAATGCCCAGCATGTTGATCCTCAGTACTTCAGACTCATACATGAAGTATAATCAAAACCTACCATGAACATTTACCTTTTTGAATGTACTGCAGTAAAACACATGTTACCATTAGCCTCTCTCAAGATACCTGCCCTGGCTTGGTGCACCCTGATCCCACACCATCATGCTTGCCACTTTATGAAGCAGTCATGGAAATCCTTTTTCATATATGTCTTTAGTCTTACTGTCAGGGCTGCCTAAATTGATTCCAAATGTTTACCTTTTATTAGTTTATATCCCGATGTCCCCCAAGAGCTCCATGCACTCAAAAGCAGGGGTCTCAGAGGGGGATGGATTACGGGGCTTAGAAATAGCCTGCTGTTACAAGAGTCTGGTCTGAAATAGCACACTGGATCGAGAGCTTAAAGGGTGCATCTCCCCCATCAGCTCACCCTACCTGCACAGCTTCCTTTGCCACACACCTGAACTGTGCCATCCTGCCTTGAGACCACCTGACTAAAACATGGACTGAAATAATCCTCTCTCCTTTAATCTGCAGGTTTCAGGTATTGTGTCTCAGTGACAAGAAAGTAACTAAGACACTTTTCATGACCATTTGGACTTTGGAGAAGAACCAGAAGACATAAATTAAGGGCTGGCCAGATAGTTCAATGGACTAAAGTGGCTGCTTAGACAGAATGCAGCTGGAGAACCAAGGTGTGATGCTGGCCCTGCGCCTGGGGCACACTGATACAACAATTGAGACTGGGTGTGATGGCACGCTCAGTAGGCTGCAAAGAGGAGAATCACTATGAATCCAATCTACACTCTGTACCAAACACATTTTTAAAAAAAAGGTGCCAGACCCAGTGCACAAGGCAGAAGAGGACCCACCACAATGTTTTCTTTTTTTTTTTTTTTTTGTCTTTTTTGAGACAGGGTCTCACTGTGCAGTTCAGGCTGGCCTTAAGCTCACTTTGTAGCTCAGGCTGGTCTCAAACTCACAACAATCCTCCTGCCTCACCCTCCCTAGTGCTGGGATTACAGGCATGCACCACCACGCCCGGCCACAATGTTTTCTTAAGGCTGCCCTTTTCCTGAATGTCAGCTGGCAGTAGCATTCACCAAATTTTTATCACACCTCATAAAGACAAACAGGACTTCTAACCAGGTGTGGTGGCACATGTCTATAATCCCAGTATTTGAGAGGCAGAGGCAGGAGGATCACTGTGAGCTTAAGGCCAGCCTGAACCATATGGTGACTGCCTCGAAAGGAAGGGAGAGGGGAGGGGAGGGGAGGAGAGGAGAAAAGAAGAGAGGAGAGGAGAGGAACAAGACTTCCAAGAACTACTTCAGAGAATAACAAGAAGCCGGCATGGTAGCTCACTCCTATAATCTCAGCAAGTAGGAGTCTGAGGCAGGAGGATAACTGACTGTCAGTTTGGGGCCAGCATGGGCTACATAGCTCAAGGCCAGGCTAAACTATATAGCAAGTTCCTATCTCAAAAAACAAAATTAAAAAAGAAAAGAAGTAGCAAAAAAAGATGGGATAAGGGCATTGGGAATGTGGGAAGACTTTGAGGGGATTAATGGCAATGTGTCTTTAACTATAATAAAAATGTTTTATTTAAATGTTCACTGTATATTTTGGTCACATCTTATACGTTAGATTTTTTTTCACTTATTTAAAACAATTTGACAAAACCAGGTGTAGGTACACATACCTTTTTGTAATTCCAGCACCTTGGATGCTACGACAGGAGGATAGCTGCAAGTCCCAGACCAGTCTGGGCTACATAGTGAGTTCTAGGCCAGCCTATACTATGTAGCAAGACCTTATCTCAAAACAACAACAACATCTGGAGGAAAATACTAGATCAGGACTGAAGAAGTAGTTCAGTGGAGAGAATCACAAGTTTGAACTTAGCCTGAGCAACTTAGTGACACAGCAAGACCACATTTCAGCCAGGCGTGGTAGCACACATCTATAATCCTAACATTTGAGAGACTGAAGCAGAGAGGACTGTCATCAGTTTGAGGCCAGCCTGGGCTACACAGCAAGTTGAAGGCTAGCCTAAACTACATAGTGAGACACTGTCTCAAAAAAAAAAATTGAAAACTGGCTAGGGAGTTAGCTCAACATGAAGGCCCTCAGTTCAATCCCCATTATCACAAAATTAAATTAAATTTTTCCCATAGCCAATCCTCCCCTCCTTCCTCTCTGTACTTCCAGGATGAGTTCTAAGACTTCTACTTTAAGCACCAAGGAGTACAGTCCCTCTGAGTCTCGCCTCTCCTACTGTACTCTGCACAAGTCTTCTAATTCTCACCACAGGAGTTCCCCAAAGTGTGCTAATCCCACTTCCCACATAGAAGAGTCAGCCTGTACCCACCAAGATTTGCTAAGAAGATTTACTACCACTTGCAAAGACCAATTCTTTTTCCTGTTCTATTTCTGAACACTCCCCTCCAGCTTCAGGTTTTCCTAACACAATTTAATCACCATCTAGCAGTAAGAAATCACTGTTTTCCAGTAGTCAGGACCATGACCTTGCATAGAAAGCCCCAAGAGTTCATCCTGTGAAAGTCTCAAATGTTATCACTCTTCTCTATTCTAGCTGCCCACCATACCTCCTACTTCTTGTGCCCCAAATAACACACCTTACCTTTGGTATCTTGCATGACAATTGAGCTATACTTTAAGAAAGTAATCAGTAGGTTACTGGTCTGTACATCTGCATCCAGTGGGAGCTCCACAGAACTTATAACTGGAACAGAAAAGATAAAAAATGTGCTTAGCCCATAACATATTTCCTTCTAACACTCCTACCCACATAGCCAATTTGCCAGCAGGCCAGAAAATGACTAAATAAGCTTTTCCCACAAAAGAGGGAGGACCAGGCATTTACCATAAAAACTGTACTCTTCCTAAGCATCTAGAGCCCTTCCTACTTCCCAAACTACCGCCAACAACCTCTTCTTCCATTCAGAGTCAGTTCCTAGGAACAGTGTTTACCACCCAAAATCCTAGGAAGGGTATGTTGACACCCCTTCCAAGTTGACGCCACTTCCAACCCCAAGTAACCTCAAAAGGGTTCAGAGCTCTTCTTAAAGACACTGAGAGCCGGGCATGGTGGCACACGCCTATAATCCCAGCACTCGGGAGGCTGAGGCAGGAGGATTGTTGTGAGTTCGAGACCAACCTGAGCTGCAAAGTGAGCTTAAGGCCAGCCTGAACTATATAGTGAGACCCTGTCTCAAAACAAAACAAAAAAAAGACACTGAGGTTCCTACCTTAAATTTAAAAAAAAAGATCTTATTGAATATAAATGAACTTTGCTTTGATGAGTCTCTTGTTTAAAATATGTCAAAACTCCTTCCTAATAATAAAAATTCTTCTTCAAATTTGAGAATAAGCCTTTAGATTAGAAGTGCCAAAGATACAAATTATACTTTGCTTCACCATGCTGGGTCTTAAACCCAGGGTCTTGGGTGTATGAGGAAAGGGTTCTAACACTGAACTATATTACTTTGCTTGGCTAGAGGTACCCAAGCTAAATGAGGCAAAAATCAAACTTAAATTCTGCCACTCAATCCCTGAACCCCAGAATTAGAACCTGAAAAGCAAAACCAGACTGCAACAAGAAGACATTGATGGGGACAGCCCAGACCCAAGGTTGATAGATACAGCTGCTGTGTCTAAGAGAGATCTCTAAACTCTGAGTCACACTCGGAGTAAACAATAAAGGACCAGACCAGGATTGACCCACACAGAATACAGACCTACTGCATGCTTCCCAAGAGTCTAAGACTTTAAATTATACTCATCTTGTTCAGTGCTTTTAAGCTAAAATATAACATATAAACAAAAGGAGCCTCATGACATCCCAGACAAGCCACAGAATCTATAGCTGAACATTGAGCTGGGTCTGGGATATTATTCATAATATGATTCATAAACATAACAGATCCCTCTGGAGTTATTATGATGTATGTTGTGAATGTTTATTAACAACAAGAAATATTTGCATATTATAGGTCTGTAACACATAGCAAGCACAGCAAAAAGCCTTATGGGAAGAAACAAGCCCACCTCTAAGGTGTTTTCCTATACTTTGGCCCCTAAGAACTAATAAAAGATAAATATACTTTCATGCTGAAATACAAAAAGGGCTTAATTCATGTTATGGGTTAATGGCTGACACGGTCATTACAAACCACAGCCTCTTTCAAAGCTCAGAGACCATTAGCATGCCTTTGTCCAGCACACATACCAGTGGACCCTAGTGAGTGGAGCTTCTTTCCCACTCACACACAGCAGTAACTGGGAAACTAGCTTATATAATATGATGAAATATAGAAGAGCATGTATTTTTAGTTTACCAAAGTCCTCTCATGCTAAGGCGGAGTTGTCAAATGTCAAGTCTGAGCTGAGAACAAATGTTACAGCTAAACTGCTGGCTTTTAAAAATAATGGTTCCAGTGTCATACCTTTGAATATAACTGGGCTACCGAGCAGTACTATGATTACAACCCAAAAAATTAAAAATAAGGTTATAACACTTAGGACCCCTACAGAAAGGAAATGGGTTATGAGAGAGGAAAAAGAACAAACAGAACAGAGAGAATAAAATCCCTCACAAATTAAAATCTCCTTCCAAAGGAAGTATTATTCCTTGATCTCAGCCTTCATGATTCTTCCTAGCAGCTTTTGTCAAGAAAGAGTCATCTAAAAGTGGGATGACTTGATCTTCCCACTAGAAAAAATAAAATCTCACTGGTTGTAGGTAAGTAAGCACAAATTCTGCCATTGCATAATCAAGTGTGTGGGTGGAAGTGTTCACAATGAACAGTTTGAAAGGCAGTTCTCCAAAGCATCCAAAGCCCAATAGCACATGGAAATGAGGTATATATTTATATATGGCTTTCCATATCCATGGCAACCAGGCAGGTTTCATCTTTAAAGAGAAAGTACAGTATTTCAATTGGCTTATCTAATGACCTGAATAAACAGACAAGGAGGCAATCCTCACTACTAGCTCGTTCTCATTAAAGATATTTTGGAATTTGGCTTTCAATTCTAAGAAGATCCAGTTTGCTGCCATGGATCTGAATATACACCTATGGCATTTCTTTGCCATAGTTCCTTGTATAGCTTAAACTGCCTTAAAATGCTTATGCCATAGTTCTATACGAAAATTTAGGGGCTGAGGATGTAACACAGTGACAGATGGCATGAGGCCAAGTTTGATGCCCAATACCACAGACTTAAAAGAATAGTAACAACTGGCTACAGTATACACCCAGTACTCTGGGAGGCTGAGGCAGGAGGATAGCAAATCTGGGCCCAGTGAGATCCTGTCTCAAAATAAAAATGGGGCCCTGGGTTTGAACCCCAATTCTGCTAATAATAATAATACAGTAACATTGTCCAGGCATAGTGACAGACATCTGTAATCTCAGCACTCAGGTTGAGGCAGGGGAATTACTATGTTCAAAGTCATCCTGGACTTCATAGTCAGAGCTTGTCTCAAAACAAAAG